>CM031575.1:2677523-2830003 GCA_018467065.1 Ephestia elutella
CAGAGGCAAGTGTTGAGACCAGCCGATCCGTGCGCCGCCCTGCCTCCCCCGCGTCTTGCTTGCCCCTCCGTCGCCCGGTCGCTCGGGAGCTCCCGCCACGGGCCCGAACACTATTTATTAACCAATAAATAGTGTAGTAGGAAATATGTAGTAGTCAGAGATGGGCATTATTCGAATAATTTTTTATTTGAATAATCATCCGAATAAAGTTTTATCCGTGGAAATTCATCCGCGGATGATTTCTTCTTGAATAAATTATCCGCGGATGAATTGGCCACGAATAAATTCAGTGGTATTATCCGTCATTTGAATAACGAATAAATTACATTGTAGGGTTACGTACCTACATCACACTGTACCATTATGTCATATATATACTTATGTTTGTTTTAATTGTTTATGTTACTTCAACGGAGCGGAGACTACATCAGTAGTTCTCCGGCGTCCATATTAAACGGTCAACTCAATCCAGTATTTCAATCAGTGATCCTGCTAGTGCCCAAATGAACTATTTTTAAGACAGAACACGCTTAGACACTTCCAATATTACAGTAATTACACAGAGACAATTTAATTATACTGTTCATACACAATCACAGTATATTGGTGACCCGAAAACTAAAGTGAAGTGAAATTAAGTTGTGCAACCACCACATCATGAGTTCCCCAACCACCAACCCTACCACGGAGGACCAGTACAAACTCCTCCTGGGTGCGGCAGGCGCTTCAAACGTGCCGCCGCCACCTCAAACTCAACATATCACCAGTGCCATCACTACAGAACTGGCAGCCGGTTTCATCACCATTCAAGCCCGGCTATCAGAGTTTTGGAGGACACAACCTAGGCTTTGGTTCCACCAGTTCGAGGCAATCGTCGCGCCGCAAAAAACAGGTGACATTCAAAAATTTCAATTAGTGGTAGCTAAGCTGGGGCGAGAGGAGTTAAGTCAGGTTAGCGATATCCTTGAGAACCCACCCGAGTTAGACAAATATGGGGCACTAAAAGCTAGACTTATTAATGCATATGAGGAGTCGGAAACTATTCAACTACACAAACTGCTCACCGAGGTCGAACTCGGTGACCAACGTCCCTCCCAATTACTCCGAAAAATGAAGGAACTTGGTAGGAATAAGGTGCAACAAGACACAATCAAACTACTGTGGATGAAGCGATTACCAAGCACAGTCAGAGCGGTAATTGCGGCTTGCAGTAATGTAGAGCTAGATGACATAGCGCAAATTGCAGACAAAATTATGGAAACAACGAAACACTCAATAGAAGTAAATAGCGTTAGTAACTCTGTAGAAGAACAACTAAAGTGCATTACACAGGAAATTGCAGCTATGAATCGTAAATTCGAACCTTTACTCGCTGAACGCCGATCAAGGGATCCTGAATACAATTACTCGCGCAATAACAGGTATAGAACGCGTTCGAAATCACGTGCGAGAATCAATCAAGAAAAATACAGAACACAGAAAGCTCAACCGGGGGATTCAAACTTCAAATGCTTCTATCATTTTATTTATGGTGATCAAGCCACAAAATGCGGTGACGACAAGTGCGTAAAAAAACAAAAAAACTAAATTTGTCATCGACGGTGGCGAGCGTTGGTGACACCACTTCATATCGCCTATGCATAACAGATTTTTCTAGTGGCGCCAAATTCTTAATAGACACCGGCGCCGACGTCTCCGTCTTGGCTTGCAAAAAAGGTACTATGCAGCCAACAAATTACACACTTTATGCAGCCAATGGTACCCCCATTAAAACATTTGGAGAAAAAAGTATCACATTGGACCTTGGCCTAAGACGTCCTTTACGTTGGACATTTGTAATGGCGGATGTTCAACGATCCATCATCGGAGCCGACTTTCTGGCCAAGAATCAACTACTAGTTGATTTACATGGTAGAAAGTTGGTGGATAAACTGACAAATATAACAAAAACAATTCAGACCACAAATGAGACGTCGGACCCTACTATCAGGGCTATTAACACCAACGACCCCTACCATAAAATACTAGAAAAATATCCAGATATTACCAAACCGGAATCATTCAAAGATATACCCAAACATAATGTTCAACATTTTATCATCACACACGGTCCACCAGTTTACGAAAAAGCGCGGCCACTCAACCCTGAAAAATACAAGGCCGCCAAACAAGAGTTCGAACGTATGATGGACCTAGGTATATGCAGACCGTCAACGAGCCCATGGGCTAACCCATTACACGTAGTAAAAGAAAAACGGCGAGTTGCGGCCTTGTGGCGACTATAGACGCCTTAACGCAATCACAGAACCCGATAGATACCCTATACCTAGGTTGATGGACTTTACCTACATTTTAAAAGGAAAAACTATATTATCAAAAATCGATATACGAAGAGCGTACCATTTTATAGCTTTAGCGCCAGACGCAATTCCTAAATCTGCAATAATTACCCCATTTGGTAGTTTCGAATTTTTGAAATTAAACTTTGGTATGCGTAATGCTGCGCAAAGTTTTCAAAGATTCATAAATGAAGTGTTAAAAGGCACTAAAAACACATTTACCTACTTAGACGATACTTTGATAGCATCTAGCGATCCAAAATCCCATTTAGAAGACTTAGAAGAAGTTTTCAAACGTCTTAATAAGTACGGAATTACAATAAATACAAGCAAGTGCGAGTTCGGCAAAACAGAGCTCAAATTTCTCGGTTACCACGTCACATGCGATGGCATACAGCCGGAAGAAGAAAAGGTTAAAGCTATCGCAGATTACGAACAACCCGAGACTATTGAACAGTTGCGACGATTTCTAGGATTAATAAACTTCTACAGAAGTAGCCTTCCAAAAGCAGCTGACACTCAATCTATCTTAGATAAATATCTACACAATTCAAAAAAGAAGGATAAAACCAAAATTATTTGGACCGAAGAAGCAATCAACGCATTCCACAAATGTAAACAAATGATAAAAAACGCCACATTACTTGCGCACCCGGATCCATCCGCTAAATTAATATTAATTACAGACGCTTCAAACACCTGCATAGGTGCCGCTCTACACCAAGTAGTAAATAAAAAATTACAACCACTCGCATTCTATTCAAAAAAATTAACTAACACTCAGATGAAATATAGTACCTATGACAGAGAACTGTTAGCCATATTCATGTCAATAAAACATTTCCGATACACCATTGAAGGTCGGGATCTTACAGTACTTACTGACCACAAACCACTCTGTTATTCACTATCAAAAGAATCAAAATCGGACTCACCAAGAAGACTACGACAATTAGATTTTATTTCTCAGTTTTGCACAAATATAGAATACATAGAAGGAGAACTCAACAATGCCGCAGATTTTTTATCAAGAATAGAAGAAATTCATTTACCAGAAGCATTTGATTACGAACAAATTCACAAACGACAAAGCAAAGATGCGGAATTAGAAAGTTTACGCTGCAAAGAAAACTTACAATTCAAAACATTCACTTTGCCTTATTCCCAACAAGAGTTAGTATTTGAAACATCAACAAATAATGCGCGCCTTTATTTACCTAATGAATTCCGAAAACAAGCGATAAGTCAAGTACACTCATACAGCCACCCAGGAGTAGCCGCTACTCGACGCCTTATCACTGAACGATATTTTTGGCCAGGTATGAATGCGGACGTAGCGAGTTATGTAAAAAGCTGCATACCATGTCAAAAATCAAAAATACAACGCCATACAATAACACCATTAGGTGAATTCGAAAAATCAGAGCGTTTTGAACATTGTCACATCGACATCATAGGCCCATTACCACCATCTGAAGATTTTTTATACTGCATCACGATCATTGACAGAGTAACGAAATGGATTGAAGTTATCCCCACTAGAGACATTACAGCGGAAACAGTCGCGGACAAATTTTTAGAAAATTGGATAGGGCGATATGGCTGTCCCAAAAGACTAAGCACTGATCAAGGCAGACAATTCGAATCTCAGCTGTTTAGTCAACTTACAAAAAGACTGGGTATCGAAAAAATACATACAACTGCCTATAATCCAAAGGCAAACGGTCAAATAGAAAGAGTACATCGCACGCTAAAAGCAGCTCTAATGGCACGGTGTAAAGACTCTAATCACTGGGCAAAGGAATTACCATTAGTTCTGCTGGGACTAAGATCAGCTGTTAAACAAGACATCGGTTTCAGTCCAGCGCAAATGACATTTGGAAAATCCATTAGATTGCCAGGAGATTTTTTCACTCTTAGAGAAAATAATATCAACTTTACCGAATATACACAAAAACTAACAGAAACATTAGAAACTTTACAACCCACTACTTCGCACCGAACCGACCGACGAAAAATTTTTATTCATAAGGACATCAAAGACACAGAGTATGTATTCGTACGACGGGAAGCTCGTAAGTCTCTCACGCCACCTTACGAGGGCCCCTACAAAGTTCTTAGCCGCCATCCAAAATATTATATTGTTAGAATGGGTTCCAGGGAATCGACAATCTCACTTGATAGGCTTAAACCAGCTTACACTATCATTAATTCCCCGGAGCAGTCACTTGACACCGACACCATCAAAGCATCCGAACCGCCGCCGCCTGCGCCGAAACGAGAACAGAACAACCCTGTTGAAACAAAGGTTTCGACGAAATCAACGACGTCGGCATCGATAATTCCAAGTCAAGTTACAAGATCCGGTCGCACGGTAAAAAGAACTGTGCGGTTCAACTTATAAACAAACAGTCCCTACAGTCCCTAAAGTCACACCAGTACACTTGAGATTCGGCGATACTACGAAAAAAACTAAAGTAGCATTTGACAGACGTTTTGTAGTGTGTTAACACCATGGAAGTAGTAAGACTTCCATGGTTAACACAACGCCTTATCAATGCCAGCGCCGCCGCCGGTACTTATAGCAGACTAAAGTGCAGTGTATTAAAAAATACTAAAGTGTTATAAAGTGTGCAAAAATAAAAATAAGTGAAAAGTATGTATTCAAAAGACAATATCTATATCAAGTGAACAAAAGACTATAATAGAAACATTAAACAAACTTAGTTCGTATTCTTAAACTTATGTACCTACTTAAAATTGTATTTACTTTAATTTTATATTTTTATTTTGTGTATAGACATAGACATTATATGTAACCAAACATGTTAATTATTTTAAACAGTTAATTTACTTAAATTTGTCACATTTTAGTTTAAAGAAAGCTTTTAGTTATTACGATTTTGTGATGTGTTTTAAAGTACATATAAAGATACCAAAAGTTGTATTTTGTTGCAATTTCTTAATCAATATTTACACTGATTTACAGTTCCTTATTTTTAATGTACAATTTTTTGTCAAATCATTACTTGTTACAAAATACTTTTAGTTATTATTTTTTATGTATCATCCTTCATTTTTTTTCTCATAGCTACATATGTGTAAGCAATCACAGCATACATGTTTATAAAGTTAAAGGAATATATTTTATATTTTTTTTTTTTTAAGGGGATGTAGATGTAGGGTTACGTACCTACATCACACTGTACCATTATGTCATATATATACTTATGTTTGTTTTAATTGTTTATGTTACTTCAACGGAGCGGAGACTACATCAGTAGTTCTCCGGCGTCCATATTAAACGGTCAACTCAATCCAGTATTTCAATCAGTGATCCTGCTAGTGCCCAAATGAACTATTTTTAAGACAGAACACGCTTAGACACTTCCAATATTACAGTAATTACACAGAGACAATTTAATTATACTGTTCATACACAATCACAGTATAACTGCATTATTTTCATACAATCATTTTAGGTATGTAAGGCTTGGTCGTTTTTGATGTAAAACATCAGTCCTCTCGCTTCTGACAATCTGTAGGAGTGATTTTATAGTGTCAAATTTGAACTTTGGGAACCGCGCTCCGCCTTTTCGTCTAATTTTGGACTTGCTCATTTTGATGTGTACTAACATTCTTCATCTATATATCCTGATGTGAAACATGTTTTACATAATGATTTGTGGATTGCGATCTGATAATCTTTTTGTGACCTGAAATATGTTCTTAATTTTTTTTGTGGCTCACGATTCAATCCAGTCCATTCGGCCCATTCAGTACAGCCCAATCAGTCCATTCGGTCCAGTCCATTCAGTTGGCTGAGTGGTAGGGCGCCCGCCTGTCTCTGCCTGCCCTCAGATGTTTTACATGAACCTGGGACTTGCAGCCAAGTCCCAGGTTCATGTAAAACCACTGACATTTGAGCGACTGTTTTGGTCTAATCAAAAGGTGCCCGCTTCCCTAAGTGTAACTTTGTCACTACGAAATCACTCCCACAGATTGTCCGGAGCGAGAGGACAGATGTTTTACATTAAAAACAAGCAAACCTTACGTACCTAAAACGATTGTATGAAAATGATGACGTAATTTATTCGTTATTCAAATGACGGATAATATCACGGATAATTTATTCGTGGCCAATTTATTTGCGGATGATTTATTTGTGGATAAATCATCCGCGGATGAATGGGCCACGGATAAAATTTTATTCGGATGATTATTCGAATAAAAATTTGCCCATCTCTGGTAGTAGTGTATGGTAATGAATTCGCTGAAAGTACCGGTATACTTTCCAAAACTTCATAAATGACAATTTGTTACCGGTAACAACCCTGGCGGCTAGTATTGCAAAATACATACATTTTATTTATTTCCATACTTTTAAACATGAATTTAATATACAGGGTGTTTAGTTAAACACCAGCAACCTCTCTAGAGGTGAAAGTACTCATGAATATGAGCAACTTTTTGTATGGGACCGACTCTGAAATCTCCAAAAAAAATCTTCTGTTCAAATCATTAGTAAACAAACATCCTGTATTTTTGTAGAAGCAGAAAAAGAGAACATACCAATGAACCAGCAATCTCCAATAAAGTCCCCAACTAAATCTCAGCGAAACGTCCTCAGTATGCTAGAGCAGGCAGGAATAGCGGACATAGAGCCGGAGCCCACACAGACCATAGAGTCTTCTAGAAGAGAACTAGAACCTTCTAGAACTGAGAAAAGAGACAGCGAAGGGACTGAAACGCCTCTTGGAAGCTTGGATAGGACTAAAGTGTCTTTGGGAGATTCTGATAAGACTACCGATTCTGTTAAACATATTCGGTAAGTATTTTTTTTTTAATTTTATCAATCCTGGCTAATATTATAATTACATACCTAACATTACAGAATAAAAACAAAATATTTTTTTCTCTATGCTAACTAATAACTATTTTGAAGCCGATAAAAGTATTTATCGGCTTCAAAATGTTGTATGTACTGGTATATTTTATAATACAGGGTGTTTGGGTAAACACTCTTATCCTTTCTGGGGGTGAAAGTACTCATGAATATGAGCAACTTTTTGTATGGGACCGACTCTGAAATCTGAAAAAAAAAATCAGCTGTTCTAAACATTTTACAATACCTACTCGCCCAAAATGTATGGAACAACTGTTTTTTTTTTTGAGATTTCAGAGTCGGTCCCATACAAAAAGTTGCTCATATTCATGAGTACTTTCACCCCCAGAAAGGATAAAAGTGTTTACCCAAACACCCTGTATATAAATATGTATTCTAGATTTATGAAATAAACTGTATACCGGATATTTTTTCATGAATTGAAACAATAAGATAAAACATTACTTATAACCGTTAAAACAATTCGGCACCGCGCAAATGCAAGGTTTATCAAGCACTAGCGCCGCCCGGCTTTGTTTGGAAGGTACATCGATAAACTGTAGCCTATGTCACTCAGGTATAGTATAATGTAGCTTTCTACTGGTGAAAGATTTTTTTAAATCGGTTCAGTAGTTCCGAAGATTACTTACTCTTTATAATATTAGTGTGATAGCACGGAATTAGTACTAACACATAGAATGGCCACTCACCGCCCCGCACTCATTTCAAATACCGCACCCCACCCCGCACTTCGTTGTAGACATCACTGACACTTGAAGGAGGGCTGGCGCGTTATCGGCGCACTTTTCACGCCACTTGATACCCACGTCTCGCAAGCAGCCCTACTAAATTTCACAAACGTCATTTGCTTCCTGCTTTAGTCGTTTCCTAATGACTGAGGGTCGTGGTATATGGAATGAAACACACACGATTATCTTGGTAATCCTAATGCCATTGCCTTCTCCATTTAACACACTTGCTGATAATTATCAACCAGGGTGCAGGTTTCCTCACGATGTTTTCCTTCACCGGAAGCAAGTGGTGGTCTATGAAAACTTCCATACATGAGTCAGATTGGTATACAAACACATTTAATAGGGGCAGTATTCGAAGCCGGGACCTTTGCGGTCACAGGTGGGTGAGGCGGGCACTCTAACCATTCGGGTACCACTGCACCGCTTCTCTCTCATCACGGCATTTGTAAACTCCATTTTTCTTAATTTTCCTATTATGTAAACAATGTTTACAGTACTTTTTGTTGAATTTTGTTGAAATTAAATCAAATATTAGTTCACATTTATTAACCACGAAAGTAATTTCCTAAAAAGTCTATTTTAATTTATATTGTTGTAAAATCATAAAAAGATGGTAAAATTGTTTACATAACAACACAATTATGAATAAATGGACTTTAGTAGTAAGTTTGCGAGCGTTGTATGGAGTGTCCGGGGTGTGGTGATAGTGTGATTCGAGAAGTTCCCCCCTGGTGATAGTGTGATTAGAGAAGTTCCCCCCTGGTGATAGTGTGATTAGAGAAATTCCCCCCCTGCAGTTCGCAGTGGGGCACGGTGGGCACGATGACGCGCATCGTGGAGGCCGTGCGCGGACCCGCGCCGCTCACCGTGTGGTCGCTCACGGCGCGCGCGCCGCCGCAGTACAAGAACCTGGCCGCCGCGCGCTGCTTCAACTCTATACTCAGTGAGTACTGACTATCATTAGAGCAGCCCCCCCCGCTCACCGTGTGGCCGCCCCAGCACAGGAACCTGGCCGCCGCGCGCTGCTTCAACTCTATACTCAGTGAGTACTGACTATCATTAGAGCAGCCCTCCCCGCTCACCGTGTGGCCGCCCCAGCACAGGAACCTGGCCGCCGCGCGCTGCTTCAACTCTATACTCAGTGAGTACTGACTATCATTACAGCAGCCCCCCCCGCTACCGTGTGGCCGCCCCAGCACAGGAACCTGGCCGCCGCGCGCTGCTTCAACTCTATACTCAGTGAGTACTGACTATCATTAGAGCAGCCCCCCCGCTACCGTGTGGCCGCCCCAGCACAGGAACCTGGCCGCCGCGCGCTGCTTCAACTCTATACTCAGTGAGTACTGACTATCATTAGAGCAGCCCCCCCGCTACCGTGTGGCCGCCCCAGCACAGGAACCTGGCCGCCGCGCGCTGCTTCAACTCTATACTCAGTGAGTACTGACTATCATTAGAGCAGCCCCCCCGCTACCGTGTGGCCGCCCCAGCACAGGAACCTGGCCGCCGCGCGCTGCTTCAACTCTATACTCAGTGAGTACTGACTATCATTAGAGCAGCCCCCCCGCTACCGTGTGGCCGCCCCAGCACAGGAACCTGGCCGCCGCGCGCTGCTTCAACTCTATACTCAGTGAGTACTGACTATCATTAGAGCAGCCCCCCCGCTACCGTGTGGCCGCCCCAGCACAGGAACCTGGCCGCCGCGCGCTGCTTCAACTCTATACTCAGTGAGTACTGACTATCATTAGAGCAGCCCTCCCCGCTCACCGTGTGGCCGCCCCAGCACAGGAACCTGGCCGCCGCGCGCTGCTTCAACTCTATACTCAGTGAGTACTGACTATCATTAGAGCAGCCCCCCCGCTACCGTGTGGCCGCCCCAGCACAGGAACCTGGCCGCCGCGCGCTGCTTCAACTCTATACTCAGTGAGTACTGACTATCATTAGAGCAGCCCCCCCGCTACCGTGTGGCCGCCCCAGCACAGGAACCTGGCCGCCGCGCGCTGCTTCAACTCTATACTCAGTGAGTACTGACTATCATTAGAGCAGCCCCCGCTACCGTGTGGCCGCCCCAGCACAGGAACCTGGCCGCCGCGCGCTGCTTCAACTCTATACTCAGTGAGTACTGACTATCATTAGAGCAGCCCCCGCTACCGTGTGGCCGCCCCAGCACAGGAACCTGGCCGCCGCGCGCTGCTTCAACTCTATACTCAGTGAGTACTGACTATCATTAGAGCAGCCCCCCCGCTACCGTGTGGCCGCCCCAGCACAGGAACCTGGCCGCCGCGCGCTGCTTCAACTCTATACTCAGTGAGTACTGACTATCATTAGAGCAGCCCCCCCGCTACCGTGTGGCCGCCCCAGCATAGGATCCTGGCCGCCGCGCGCTGCTTCAACTCTATAAACAGTGAGTATTCACTATATTATATCATTATCTTACAAACTTAAGGGCCATTTAGACGGTACAAGTTTTTTGCCTGTTGCATACAATTAGATTGAAGCAACTAAATACTTTCTTGCAATTATTCATAGTCAAATGTTGCACTGCAATTATTGCTCTTGTATGTTTAAGAAACTTGCAACATCTAAATGGGCCTTTACTTCTCTCTTTAGTCGTATTTCCTCATGACTGAGGGTCGTGGTCATTATATGGAATGAAACACACACAACGACTCTCTTGGCAATTTTAATGGAGTGGTTTGCCATTGCCTTCTCCATTTCACACACTAGCTGATAATCATCAACCAGAGTGCAGGTTTCCTCACGATGTTTTCCTTCCGGAAGCAAGTGGTGGTCGATGAAAACTAACACGAGTCAGATTGGTATACAAACTCATGTGGCCCGGGCAGGATTCGAACCAGGGATTTTGCATCCACAGGCGGGCGCCCTACCACTCGGCCACCACCGCTACATAATTACTTATTTACTTGACAAACATACAAGGTGTTTGGTTAAACACCTGCAACCTCTTGGGGGTGAAAGTACTCATGAATATGGGCAACTTTTTGTAGGGAACCGAAACTGAAAAAATCAGCTGTTCCATACATTTTAAGCGAGTAGGTATTGTAAAATGTATAGAACAGCTGATTTTTTCAAATTTCAGAGTCAGTCTCATATAAAAAGTTGCTCATATTCATGAGTACTTTCACCCCTAGAGAGGTGCTGGTGTTTAACTAAACACCCTGAATAGTTATTAACTATAGGGATATTCATTGCTTCCATGCTAGTCTGGGAGCGATGATAAAACATAGAATGTGCCAGATGCTTCTCTTCCCGCGCAGATTGTAAAAGTCAATCGAGGGAAAGGGCTTTAAACTGATCCCTCCACTCATATGGCGATGGGTTGGCAACCTGTCACTATATCTGAATCTCTATTCCATCAGAAAGCCCACTATTCAGCTAAGCGTGGCCTTCGGGTCTCACGACTCTTGGTTCTGTCTGTCTACCCCGTAAGGGTGATTCTATGTATGTATAGTTTATTCATAAAAAAATATTTGCATGTTCCACCTATAAATGTTTTGTTCCTATCTCAATTCGTTTAGGCGCAAAATGCTCACTTTTTACTGAATTTTTCACTTTTGAATAAAAGAGACAAAACTAACATTAGGTTGATTTTTTAGTGTATATCAATGCTACTAACATTTTAAAAAATTTTCTTTATTAGATATAGATAAGATTTCACGATCTTAACCGTAACTTCCATATAAGAAATCATGTTACATGCTAACTTTTTTTTCTTTAGTTTGTACACATTTTTTATTCTTTTTTTACAGAATTAAAACAACACGGATTTATTATTGTCCGTAAAGATCCTAATACTTTGGAAATCACTAATATTCTTCTGGGGCCACGTTTTGATTGAATTCATATTTAATACTTTTTGTTATTTTTGTTACTTACCTTTATAATTTTGAATTGTTATTTTTGTTACATTTATGATTTTCAATTTAATTTTGTTATTATTACCTTCTTACTGACTTGTTTGTTCATTGTTTTTTTCAGTGTTACATTTTGTACGTTAAGTTTATTTGATAAATAAGTTACCTAAAATCCATTTATTCTTACCAGTCCTATCATGTAAACAATCTTCACAGTACTTTTTGTTGAAAATAAATCAAATATTAGTTCAAACCTAAACATTCTAAAGTAAAACATTTATTAACCACGAAAGTAATTTCCTAAAAAGTCTATTTTAATTTATATTATTGTAAAATCATAAAAAGACATGGAAAGATTGTTTACATGATAGGACTAGTAAGAATAAATGGAGTTTACATGAGAATTTAATTAAACAAGTATTTTGATATGAACAATTTATTTGAAGAATTTGTATAATACGATATGATTTCTGTACAATTTACATACGTCATCAACTAGATTCAAGTCAACTAGACATTTTTATGAGTATCTTAGTGGCGTAATAATTTACAAATAGAGTGGATAAAGCTGTACAATAAACAGTTGACTTACATTTAACTATTCATCTTAATTTACATAAAATACAGTCATTTACACTATAGAATTGGAATATTATTACAATCTAATAGTTACTTAAAATTTTTATTTTAATTTTTTACACTGCAAAGCTTAAACTTAGGTAAGAAACATGGATTCTAAATGGAGGTTTTTTCTCCCTTGGTATAAGCATATCACTATGTTTTAGATTTATACAAAATCAGTCTCTACTATGTTACCGAGCCCTGCCATGTGGAACGTAGATTGTTACTGGACATTACAGTAAAATGTGGCAGTCTGTTGCGTCAGGACGTCAGAACCGGACGTTTAGACAATGTTCAACAACAATAGTATAGTCACACCAAGTGTTACCGTGTGAACCATATAATTTATTCGCTAACTAACTCTATTCCACCCAATGGTCAAGCACACTTCAGTGTTCACAGCCTTGCTACAGTCGTTCCAAGCTCTCACTCATTTTGATTAATAGTCTGCTTTCCAATTATGCCAGTCGGACATAACAATACAATTTTTATTATGTTCGACTGGCGTTAAATATTAGACTTAGGAATGACAATTATTAGCTTAAATAGATACCATTTTATTAAACATTCTCTCTAGGTTTAGTAAACATAAATAGCAACCGCACATTTGAACGAAATATCATAATTAAATTCATTAAGGAATAATTTCACTTACAATATTTTTCCTAATGTAAACTTAATTTACATAAGAAAATTTTTCATAATTTTAAATGCCATTATAAAAAATGTAATATAATAATAAATGACACTATTACATTAGTTAATGGAGTACATACGCCCAGTTTTAAATTATATTGTAATTATGATCAAAATATTAACCATATCACAGTTCACTCGAGACATTCATAAAAGTGCGCCATTTGATATGGAATGATAGAGCAACAGAGGAATTCAACAATGTTTATATAAACTTAATAATAGTAGTCACACGCACACATTTTCAAATGCATCGAGTTTACCCACACATTCAAACACTTTGAAGGCCTAATTCGCACAAAAGATATTTTTTAACGTACGTTATAAACGTGAATTGGAACAAATGATACATTCGAAACGACTAACATTTAGATTTCAAAATTTAACGTAGCTCGTTGCGCTTTAAAAGCGCATGTAAGTTAATAAAACTAGGATATTCATTTGGTTCAACTCAGCGTTTTTAAACCTGCCCCAATATAGCTTTCGTTTCAAAAATACCTAACAAATCTCACACTAAGAGGCCGAGTAATAGTCATTAAGCTTACGCTAGCGAATCACTGTCGTAGTCTTTCGCGTCCAAATCTCCTCCGTAATTCATGCTCTCGAAGTACTGCTGGGGTTTGCCGTTCCATAGAGAATCGTGGGATATAGATTTGATGGTTTTGTCGACGGAGTCCGCTTCGTAGAGGATGGATTTAGAGAGTTCGAGTGCGAGGTTGTGCGGGCTCTGATAGGCGAGTGCGTACTGGGCCAACTCGGCCGGGAGCGGCCGCGCTCGGCCGAGTGTGGAGCCGAGTCGTTCGCCGAGCGCACTGGCACGCGCCACGTACTGCGCCGCGCACCACGCAGTGGGTTCCGGGGACGCACACTTCTGGCGAAATGTATTCAGTGAGTATCAACGACCTACCGTGTCGGGAAGTGCGATCAACATGTCTTATGTCTTACTTCCTACTAATATTATTAAGGTATGTGTGGATGGATGTTTGTTACTCTTCACGCAGAAACTAATAAAACAATTAAACTTTATACAAAACCAATTCAGCAGCTGTATTGTGTATGTAAGTTTTATTTAAAAATTGTATTTCGCAAATCACTCTCCACGATGACTCGATTCTAAGATCAATCTATAACATGAAATACATGACATGTTGATTGCAAATGTGACCCGAATTAAACACTAAAATCGTTTCTCAACCTTTCAAGATTGTATTAAAACATAGTATTTTTATTTAAAACGAAAATAGCGCGTAATTTCTCTTACAATTCACCAAACTAGAAAAATGCATATTTCCATTCTTCAATGCACATTTCTTACTTTTTTGCATCAAGAACTTCAATTCTTAAGTATTATCGTAACATATCTCGATACAAATAAATTATTATTAAATAAGATAGTTATACGTACGACTAAAAAACGAAATTTAGTTTTTGATTAAATAATTCATTTTCAATGAAACTACGTCATTAAGCCTAAAATAACACTAGAAATGGTTGAGAAACGAAGTATTACTACAAAACCATAAGAATCCCCATTAATTCACGTGTAAAGAATGCACTCACACGGTGCATTGCGTCTAACTACGCCATGAAAATCAATTAGAAAATTAACCTCAAATATAGGTACTAAAAGGCAGGCAGGAAATTAGCCTGTTATTCAACAGTGAGAGAGATAGTGGAAGCGTTTGTAAGTCTTTGCCATATACTTTTTTTTCTGTGGTACCGCTAATAACCCTTATTTCAAGAGGGAGTGATTTGTGCATCAAAAATTTTACTATCTTTTGTTCAACTGTGTACAACTATAGTGATTTTTTTTACTTTTTACGTTGTGCTTAGCCAATCTGCCATTATGTCAAACAACATAATTAAACAAAAAAATAATAAACAAAACTCAATGTTATGTGATGAAATCTAATTACTGTGTCAGTGGCAAATATGTGGTAATGTACTTAAGGTTCGTTTCACACTTACCATTAAAGTAGGGCCTGAAATATGTTCATAGAGTTATTGTGTGATCATTTTCGTATGGTTCTAAAATTTAAAACATGTCATACATGATATAAAGGAAAATATTAAAAAGAAATTAATATAAAGTAACCATTCCAGTGTGAGTTTCGGGCAGAGAATTGGTAAAAAATATGTAATTTATTGAAAGTTTTTTTTAAGACCAATTCTGTACACGACACCCTTACAAACAAAATTATATTAGTTTTATCCATTGACAATATACTCCGTAAAAAGATATCAATTGATTATTAAGTATATTAATTGACTTAATAAAATATACAATATCATAATTCTTAAAAATTCATAACTTTTTTTTACGGAGTAAACACAGTTTATGATCTTTTGTGTGGCATAAAAATTCAAAATACTTTTAGTAGAGTAGTAATGAGACTTTTAGTACCTTATCTAAAATTACTATACATGCGTTTTATTGCAAAATTCAACGTAAGTAATGAAATTATTGTCATGGCAAAGGTATTTAAACGAAATATAGATTATTAAATTAGACCTACGGTTTACAAATACAGGGGATTAAGGCATCAATCGACGGCACACTGGTCAATCTACGAATGATTTTTAAGCCATCACAGTGTCCAAAATGAATTAGTAACAAATGTGTATTAGTCCAATAGCATGCGTCCTACGCTACTCAAACGAAACTACAACCTTCAAACCAAAAAATAAATGAAAGGGGAACTCAAACAAAACTTACGATCGACATAATGGCAAGGGCGGCGCGGCGTCAGGTCCGGGGCGCGCGCTTGACAACCAAAACCAACATTAATATTAACATCACGCTCACTGTGCACGGGTTTATAGTTATAGTTAGTTACGCGGCTACGAGCCGGAATCTTTAAAGAACCAAGAGTTCCAGAAGGAGCGGGCGCGCACCTTGCTGTCGTGCGGCGCCGACCTCCGGACTGGGGTCGGAACCTTGTCCTTGCGGCCCGGCGACGCGGGCGGGGCGGAAGTGCGGCTGCGAGTGGAGGTGGCCGAGCGGACCGAGTGGGCCGAGGGGGGGCGGGGGGCGGCGCCCTTGTGTGCGGTGTGGAGTGGGATTCTGCTGGGGCGGCCTCGGCGCGGAGTTTCCGAGATCTTCTCTTCTTCCGCGGCGTCGGGCAGCAGCAGCGGCTGCATGTCGCGCATGGAGCGTCGCTCGGCGCTGTCGGCGCGCGCGCGGCCCGAGAGTTGTCTCACTCGCGCACGCGCACCTTCCAGCTCTATACTCTTTTCTTCGAGCTGCAATTATATTTAATAAATATTGGTTTGTGTTGGAATAGAATAGAATTATTTATTTGCATAGATTACATTAAATTTACACAGATCTTAAGTTTAAATGTAACCAACCTGCATGCAGGCGTATGTTAATATTTATAGGTACATACACTAAAATTATATTCTAAATTTAATTAAATAACAATAATTATATTTATATTACAAAAAAAAACAAAAATAAAACTTAACTTGGAATAACTTTATTGCACAAATCCTAACTAAGTAATATTTTTAATGCGAAAGTGAGTTTGTGACTCGTCACGCTATATCTACACCAATCTTCCTGAAATTTCGCATACACATAAAAGTACTGAGAATGACATATGGTACCTTTCATCCCGAGAAAAAGCAATGTTCCCGTGGAAAATTCACTAAAAACACGTAGGAAAAAGCCAGTCACCTATATAATACAACACATGCAATTTACATAACAGAAGAAATGGCAACGGCGGACTTATCCCATAAACAGTCTTTCCCAAAGTGGGCGATAACGCCACCTTGTGGGCGCTGCAGGTCTCAAGGGGGGCGGTAAGAGACCCAGAAAGAAAATGTTTTTTTTTTTTGCTAAGAGCTTTATTTAGCTAGGAGGCCTCTTAAACAACGACTGCAAGAGCTCTCGACTCTCGACAACAACTTGTGAACATCAACTAATATGAATTAAAAGATTGCTCAAACTCGGTTCTATATTTCTCTCCACGTAGTTCATATATCTGTCCTATTTTATTGAATATAGAAAAAATTAAAATCATGTCGCTCCGTTTCGTAATGAAAGTAGACACAAAGAAACAAATAAAAAGGCAACAGACACACTTTCGCATTTTAATAGTTATTCGTACTCGTAGATATCTATCATGTTTTAACAAGTTTTTGTTAAATAACCCGAATTGTGCATTCCTGTATCAGTTTGCTGGTTCATTGAATACTTGTTCGGACTTGTTGAGTACGATTGAGCGTCGAATGAGATAAACGAGTTTATGCATGTTTGTTTTAAAGTGCTTCCAGACGCTCCGATTTGGTTGGATCCAACCAAATCGGAACCGACATAGCAACCATTCCAACATTGCTACAGACTGTCCGACGGTCGGCCTTCCGACCGTCAGTTGAGTTTGCTCGGAAGTAGTGAACGGACGTCATGGATCATGCCACCGGTATTATAAAAAAATGCTAAAAAGGCGTTGGTTGCGGCCACAGACATACTAAATGAAATAAAAAAATAATTTAAATTAATTTATCCAAATAATTAAATTTTTTATTTATTTAATTATTTTTTTTTTTAAACTTCCAGCATTATTAAATATGCTTGATTTCTTACATCTCTGTCTCATTCTTTGTGGGTTAAGTCCCACAAACAGGAAAAGTCTTTATAAAGTTCTAATAACTTTACTAGCTACGCCCCGGGGCTTCTCTTCCGTGGGAATTTCGGGATAAAAAGTACCCTATGTGCTATTCCCGGTATTTTTCTACCCGTATCATATACCAAATTTCATCGAAATCCGTCCAGTAGATTTTGCGTGATTGAGTAACAAACATCCTCACAAACTCACATCCAATACATATATAATATTAGTAGGATAGTAGGATCATTATTATCGCGTTCTGTGATCGTCACTCCCTTGTCGTTCATGTAGACGTCCTACATCGGCGGCGTTGCGAATGCGACTGAAGCCGATTTGGTTGGAACAAAGCGTCCAGACGTTCCGATTCGGTCGGACGGTCGGCTTGTCGGATGCGTCGGCAATCCGACCACGTCCGACCGATATTAATAATAATAATGTCGGGCCGACCGCTCTACACACGTTCCGATTCGGTCGTGGTCGGACGGTTGGATCCAACCAAATCGGAGCGTCTGGAGGCACTTTTATTCCTGTCGGTGCGTACTGCTTAAGCATTCCTATATAAACAATGTAATATTTATTTTATTTTCATTTGTGATTTCGCGCGCAATAGATGAGCAGTACTTACGCCTCCTCTACACTACTCGCGAAGTTGAACGTATTTCTCAAAGCAAAACAATGTCGGAAGTAAAAAAGAAGAGACGGCAATACTGTGCGGAATATATTAAATTCGGATTTATTGAAAATCCCACAAACCCATCGTCGCCTTTATGTCTAAAAACATTTTCGAATGAAGAAATGAAGCCTTCAAGGCTGCAAGATCATTTGAATAAAATGCATCCAGATAAGAAAGACAAGAATGTAGCATATTTTCAAGACCTAGAGAAGAAGCATAATACTCAGCCAAGTGTAGCAAAACTATTTTCGGCGGCTGCTAAGCAAGATGACGACGGACTTCGAGCTTCGTACAATATCTCTTTGTTAATTGCTCAAAAAGGCAAACCACATAACATCGGAGAAGAGTTAATATTGCCAGCAATAAATGAAGTAATAACTACTGTGCTTCATAAACCGGCCGCAGATATTATTGTGATATTATCCGAAAAATTCCTTTGGGTAATAATTCTGTGCAAAGACGAATTGATGAAATGGCTGAAAACATTGAAGAATCATTGTACGATCACCTGAGGACAAGTCAATTCTCAATTCAGCTCGATGAGTCTACTTTACCAACTAATGAAGCATTGTTGTTGTCTTACGTGAGGTTTATTAAAGATGAGAAAATATGTGAGGAAATCTCGATGGTGAAGAACTATTATTTGCTAGAAATTTAGAGACCGATACAAAAGGGGAAACCATATTCAATACATTGGAAAAATTTTGCGATGAGAAAGAGATTCGTTTGAAAAATATTATTTCAGTTGCTACAGATGGCGCTCCGGCTATGACAGGGTGCCATAAAGGCTTCATAGCGTACTTAAAAAATAAAATTCCAGATGTCCTTGGTGTACATTGCGTTATTGATAGACAACATTTAGTTGCTAGAACCTTAGTGAAAAACTATTTCAATCACTGCAATATGTTATCAAAGCAGTCAATAAAATCCGCAACAGCTCTTTGAATGATAGATTATTTCATCAGCTTTGTGTTACTAATGACGAGGATTTCAACCGTTTGTTGTTTCATACTGAAGTTCGTTGGCTATCAAGAGGCAATTGTCTGACTCGATTTTACAACCTGTTTGACTCTGTTATAGAGTTCTTGGAAACTAAAGATACAGAATTCCACGACAAGCTCATAACATCAAAGAATGACATAACTTACATGACAGACCTGTATAAATTGTTCAACGACATGAATCTCCAACTGCAAGGCGATAAACTAAATTTAATTAAAACAAAAAACGTCGTTGCTGCTTTCGCAGCCAAACTGCTTCTACACAAAAAGAATCTGGACAGACGTGAGTTTCACAATTTTCCAAATTTATCAGTATCATGCAGTAACGACGAATTGTTTGCCTACTGCCAACATTTGGAAAACCTCCACATTGACTTCACCGAACGATACCAGGACATTTTGAACTTGGAAATACCAGACTGGGTGTTGGATCCGTTTCAAATGTCAACACAGCAATGTCACCTCAGCTGGAAGAAGAACTTATAGAATTGACAACAAACGAGGAAATTAAAATCAAGTTCGAAAATGGTTACCAAGAAACGTTCAACGATCCTTGATAGCATTCCCATCGTCATATTTGTGTGAACGTGGATTTAGTGCTGTGACAACACTGCTTACTAAAAAGAGAAATCGTTTGCTTGTTACCGAACGTGGCGACTTGCGACTGTTCTTGAGTAAATTGGAACCTGATATCAACAAACTTATTAAACAGCATCAGATTCATCCTTCACATTAGTTTTTATATAAGGATTGATTATTTTAGTTATATTTTTAATAAAAGATACTGTGTTTTAATACTATAAAGTTGCGTTTCAATAATCATTCTCATTGGCAGGTGGAGCCCGTAAGAGTTAACTTGAGACCTAAGCGCCGTTGTATGTTACCTACTGCGCTCAGGTTTCAACTTGCGGGTTATAGTAAAAGTTTCGTTTAGAATTCTCCGTTAATATACATATATAGGTCACAATAATTAATTAATTTAATTTGAAGTTATAGTGATTTTTAAAAAGGTGAAAAAATGGGGGCGCTAAAAAAATATTTATTCTCAAAGTGGGCAGTAGACAAAATAAGTTTGGGAACCACTGCCATAAAGGATCTCTTCCAGCAAACATTTTAGCTTCTCAAAACAATCAGAGGCAGATTAAATGAGACAAGCAAAACTCTTGCCGTCTTATTCATAAAAGTTAAGGAATACTGTTTTGTTTCTATCACATTTTCCAATAAGTATCTGACATTAATAAAACGAGTCAACATATTTTAACTACAATAGAAAATGTTCGGTAAGTAACTATTTATTTATGAAAAAGGGTCATAACATAACCATTAACCCATCATATCATACCAGCAAATTCCCGGAAAGCGCTCACATAGGACAACAAATTACATAATACAAACACTACAAGTTTAGATTAAGACTATTCACATTCGGGTTATTGATTTATAAAGCAGGCGAAAAACAGACAAAGGCTTGCAATTATTTTTATAATTATTTTGTCTATGTCGCTCATTACCAAACAATGTTAACAGATGAACTTGAGCCTGATGAGTTACTTGCGTTCAGATAAAGTTATTATTAAGTACGAGGTCATCATACATTTGAATATTTATAGAATAAATTTGCATACTAATAAACACCATAATAATAAATGTAGCTTACAAAGGCATAAATAGATTCACTATACATTACTGCTGCTATTTATAATGCAGCATCTTTAAATTTGCAAAATATGATTTAAATGTTCCCATATATTTGCAAATCTTGACGATACCAAATTAAAAAGGTATCTTCTAAATTATATAGTGCTGCTTCTATTGTAACATCGATACGTATATGAATCCTATTCTAATCCTAACTAATATTATAAATGCGAAAATGAGTTTAGTTGTTTGTTACCTCTTCACGCTTTATCTACTGAACCAATCTTCCTGAAATTTCGCATACACATAGTTAGACGTACTTAGAAGGACATAGAGTACCTTTCATCCCGGAAAAAAGCACTGTTTCCGTGGAAAAATCACGCGAGCGAAGCCGCGGGCAAAAGATGGAAGTAATAAATGAGTGAGCTGACCCTGAATTTGAGGTCCTCGTTGAGTTCCCTGGCGCGCTCCAGCCGATCCAATAGCAGCGATCGATGCGCCGCCGCGCGTCTCAACCGCTCACAGTACACCTGGAATACAGAACAAACAATTTTTACACACAATTACCACGACTATTTCCCTGTTTAACTTATCATTAAGTAAATAAGGTAACACGAAAAAAATTAAGATTGTAGGCAATTAGACATAGATAGCTAAACACAGGCACAGGGGAAGAAAACAAATTTTCTTCCCCTGTGCCAAATTGATGATTCATTTGGGAGGTCTTGCCATAACGGTAATGAAAAGTAGAAGTCTAGGGGAGAGGCCTATATTCGGCAGTGGTCTTCTTGTGACTCAGAATAATGGAATAAAATTGAATAAATTATTCTAATTTTAATATATTTAGTATGTAACTATAGCTTTGAATGTTATGAATTAATTTGTTAATTTTAAATTATTACGTAGTGCTTATATTAATTCTGTGGTATTATTTAAAGAATTTTATTGTGGAAGAGCGAAATTTCGTAACACAGGCATTGTTTGCTTAAAAGGAGATTTCAAACTCTATTTATAATGAAGACTAAGAATAATGAATATAATGAAGACTCTTTTTGACAAAAGAAAGACAATTTTTAAATGTTTGTCAGAATAATTGGATCTCCAACCCTAGCTTAGTATATTGTAACACATTTTAATAAGAAACTAACAATAAAATCTATATAGGAAGGCTAAGGTAGATAAATAAAGCGATGCTATCGTGATCAAAAAAAAGTCTAAATGTAAATCAAGCAAACAAATGATACCTAGTGACGCGACGTCAATGACATGACAACTCATAGCAGCCCATCTCAATTCCATAAAAGTTAAGTCGTAAATCCAAAGTACAGTTATGTATTCCTCATTATATTAACTGTCAATCGGCTCATTTGTATAATATGAATATTAATGTGCCTAATTTAGTCTTAGGAAGAATGTATTTTTATACATAGCGTGGTTTTGTTATGATAAACGGATTAAACGGTGTCAACGTCTGCGAAGCGCGTGCAATAGATTAATTGAAGTGAAAATGAAATACATACTTACTGCAGTTTTTATTAATCGTAGGGTTAAGAGACCCAAATGGAGGTTGGAATAACAAACATCGTTCAACAAAAAATTACTTTCAAAGGATTGACGACCATTACAGCTAGGTCATTCAGCTCTTTGTTAAGTGTAAACTTTAACGGTTTACCCATTTAGTACAGTCATTTTTTTTGGTAGTGGCATTTAAAAGTTTTGCTGATACCTATGCCTAAGGCAGAATTAAACATAGGTAGACAAAATCATGACTCAAAGATAGCATGATACTCGTAGTAGGGTCTGACGAATAAATTGGAAGGAGTTGACATATGCGCCGACGACCCCACAAATATTAAAAATACTTAGGTAGGTACGTTCAGTTTACTGTGACAATTAGCACCAATGCATAGTATAAAATACAGTCGCTTTCTGCGTCTCCACATGTTTAATCTTATTGAATACGCAACAAATAATACTTCTTTCGAATGGTTTATAAGTATAACACATACACGTGCGAAGCAAGGGCGGGATGTTAGTATGTTATTATTATAACTTATGTTATATGTTATAAGAATATATTTACCCCGCTTTAAGAATATGATATGGGTTTATATTATTTTAGTGATGAGCATTACCATGATACAATACGATTGTCTCAATAGTGATTGTCTTATGATATGACTCATTTGATATAAAATAATATAACGCAATCGATAAGTTATTAAATTTTATAACTATCGATTGCGTAATTTATAATCGATACCTATGTTCAATGCAGTAAATGCAACATTTGGGCATATTTTAATGTCGGTTAGTCAGATCAAATTCAATTATAAATGCGAAATTTTGGATGCGAGTTTTTTGAGGATGTTTGTTACTCAATCACGCGAAATCTACTGTACGGATTTCGATGAAATTCGGTATACGGGTAGAAAAATGCAGGGAATAGCAAATATAGTTTTTATTCCGAAATTCCCACGGGAGCGAAGCCCCGGGGTGCGGCTAGTACTATATAAGTAAACACTTTGGTCAGATGCATTTACTAACAATTAAACATAACTGCCAATTATCGACGACCTCCGTGGCCTAACGGTTATCACGCCAGACTGCCACACCGGAGGTCCCGGGTTCGATTCCCGGTCAGGTCAAAATGGAAAATGATCTTTTTCAGATTGGCCTGGGTCTTGGATGTTTATCTATATATGTATTTGTCATAAAATATAGTATCGTTGAGTTAGTATCCCATAACACAAGTCTCGAACTTACTTTGGGGCTAACTCAATCTGTGTGATTTGTCCGTATATATTTATTTATTTATTTATTAAAAAAAAAAAAAAAAAAAATATGGTGTTTCGTAACAAACAAACATACATGTAAATAACATAGTGTGATTGTGTGCAACAAAATTGTTTGTTTCTATTAATTTACCTTAATGGGAATTTCCCCTAAGTATTATTTATTTTCAACATCAAAAACATCGCTAATTGACGTCAATAATTTACTTATAGTTTTATTACGCGAGTTCGTCCGCGCGTTTTGTTTTCTTGTTAATGTTAAAATAGTTTTGGCTTCTATGGCCCAATAAAGACCCCCCATATCACAGACCAGTTACAGTTTTAATTTTGGTTTTAATATACGTACGTATATTGATATATTGATTTAGCACCACCTCCAAACCGCAACTGGCTTGTTCCTTTTGCTTGTTCTAGAGAACGGAAAAGGAACAAGCCAGTTGCGGTTTGGAGGCATCCTCGTATTAAAACATAGCAGATGGTAAAGATGTCTTATATCCCGATTTCAGTGCCCCATACCTTTGTTTCAACTTAAAAATTGTTGAAAATACTTGTTATCTGTTTTTTTCATTAGCCTTTACTGTCCCATCCCACTGCTGGGCAAAGGCCTTCCCTCTGGTTCGCCATTCCTGCCTATTCAGTGCATGAGCCATCCTGCCTACCTGGAGGCCGATTCAATTAATTACAAACGTAGTTGTCGTGTCTCATTTGTGTGTCAAGATCCAAAGAAATTTGACTAAAGCAACAAGATAAAAGCAAGAGTGAAGGAACACTACCTCTCTCTCTCATCCTAGTATATATTTATTTATGTATAATTTATTTATTTATATATATTTTTGTTATACATTGTATGAATACGGTCTATATCTATTATATGTATTTATTTTTCTTCTATATTATATGTTGTTTTTACCTGTTTCTTATCTTTATTAGCTATTTTCTTTTCTTTTTAGTACACGCCAATGCCTCTTTTTCCCCTTTTTTCTTTCGCGGGTCTACTGGAAGAAATTTCTATAGAAATAAGTAGTACCTTTGTACTTCGTTTTACTATGTTTTAAGTTTCCTATCTATGTATTTGTTGTGTACAAAAAATAATAAATAAATAAATAAGGTCTCTGTAAGACCTCTATGGTTTAATTTATTTCTTTTGGCTTTTGAGACACAACTGAGGCACGACATAGTACATTTGTAACTTGTAGAAGGGACTGATTGCCAAATTTCATCAAAATCCGTCCTGTAGTTTTTGCGTGAAAAACGGCTTACTAGATTTCATCGAAATCCATTCTGTAGTTATTGCGTGACTTAGACAGATCACACGGCCCGTACAACGAAGACCTAAAAGCCGTTAGCTATCAAAACTTTATGTCCTTATTTAGCAATTTGATTAGGCTGACGGCGCTTCGGTCTTCAAAGTCAAAGTTCAATGCCTCACACCACGTCATACGATGCTGGAATATGAGCACAGAATTAATATAAGTACTACGTAATATGAGTTTGTTTTTGCTTACACCCACAGAAATGCTTTGGTGGAGTTTGTTGCACCGCTGCGCCTCCATTTGCGGTAGTACCTTAGCTTTAATAATTTTCTGACGTCAACTAACTAATCTAGTTTCTTGTAAATGACCCTTTTTAAAAGTGCTATTTTTAAGCCAATTTAAATAAAAAACCTTTGACTTTGCGCCGTGGAGGCAGTAGTAAACTTAGTCAATTATTATTGATGTCAAGAAGGTAGTATACATATATGCAATTCCTTAGTTCTATCCATTCATATCCTTTTAATTAATTTAACATCGGACGTAAAAGAGCCACGTATATAGGTATTAGAAACTATTTTTACAAGAACAAGCTCCGCCATCAGCTTATTTTAAAAAAGACCCTTGAAATGCTCAAAAATCTAAAAGTTATTATTTAATATTGAAAAAAATTAAAAGAAATAACGACTAGAAAAGCGTGAGGGAGAGACGGCATTTCGGCATGCCAGCGGTAATTATAGGAGATTTGCGCATGTCATTTCAAAATGACGTGTCGTCGACAAAAGGTTAGCCATCTATATCCCAGTACAGGGCAACGGCCTCTATCTCCTTCACCCAAGACTCGATATAAGGCTATGTGGGTGAATTAAATTTAAAGCTAAATTACAATGAACCAAATTAAAGTAAGTTTAAACCACTAATGGCAAGGTTACAGCTAAACAATCAATCGTATATGCCAAGGTTCATGACGTGATTGAGCATTAGAAATAGCCATTTATAACAAAGAAACGATGATTAAACATATTGAAATTCCATTTGTAAAAAAAATCTTAAAAAAATGCAAAATGATGTTGCTTAAAATAGGGTAAAAATATTTGATTTATACATCATCAATACATATAATAAATCTGTAACTGGTCTGTGTCTAAACATAGAGATATTTAAGAAAAATAACTACGAGGGGTCTTTTTAAGGGCAATACAAGCTAAAACCATATTTTTTAAGATTTTTTGTCTGTCTTTCTGTCTGTATGATTGTAACATCACGCAAAAACTATTGGACCAAATTTGATGCGGTTTTTACTGTTGTATTGTAGAAGGTCTAACTTAAAATCTGGCGCCTTATACGCTGCTTAGAATCAGAGATATAAAAATTAGTAAATTATGCGCGAACGAAGTTCGCGGGCAAAAGCTAGTATATTACTATGGTAAAAACTATCTGTATATTTTTTCCAAGATTTAGTAAAGTAGAAAAATCGACAAATCAAATAGGTACCTCGGCTGGCAGATTTATTTGGAAATTCTTTGCGTTTGACGCGCTCGCGGCAAATATAATATTGCGCCCTGTTCCCGTTATTGAATAACCGTCGGGGGCCGCGGCTGGAACGTTCGTTTTCAATCAAAAACCAAATAAAACTTCTAAAATTGGTCTTTCGATTTATATACAGTTTTCTATTGAATAAAATTTAAAATGGCGTAAATTTTTCCTGCTCTATAGAGCTTATAGAAACAGATATACCTAATTAAAATGATAGAAATATATTTTCACTAGACCTTTTTAGGTTTCAGTGTCTCGACAATTTTCAGAATAATTTTGGAATAAGGGGAATAAGCAACTTTTTATAATTACGTTGTAACGATATAAAACATTCTTTTAGATCAGACTTGTAGTTAGAATTTAATAGTGGGGTGGGGCCACTCAAAATTGAACACACATGCAAAAGCAAGATGCGGAACTTTCGATATGATAATGTGTGTATGTGTTGGTATCGATGACGAAAAATCTTGCACACGAATAATGAAATACCTGAAATAGTACAAATCCTTTATTCCCAAATTCCAGAGCGGGAGTGGAACCGCTCGGCGCAGATGGTTTTTATATACATAATACATATGTACTAGTAAAATGAAAAGAGTTCCACAGTTTTTCCGCCATTTGGCGATGTAGCCCATGGTAATTAGAAAAGGCGTGTAGTCACCGTAGCGCCGCGCCATCAGATTACCCGTGCCGTAATCGAGAAAGAGCCCACCAACGTTGTTTACGCGAGACTGTACGTAATTCCAAGAAAGCGCAATTACTGGGCAGCAGACGGCACGGGGTAGGCCGTTGCTACTTAGCTCATATTCAAGAACATTAACGTATTATACTAATGGCAATCTGTACCATAGATTTACATTACTTGCAGCCTAGATGTCGCATGCCAAGCGTGCCCTTTTTATATGACACTCATTAATTATGACGCGCGTGCTTCATTTTTAGAACAATTTCCGTGATATCGCATCCGCGATAAGACGTGTCGAAAAGAACGTAAAAATTCAATATTAAATCCCTAAAATTCTATGGCAATAGTTGTTTCATCGTATGTCTAAGAAATTACATGTACGTTTCTATAGTATTTTATTAAGATGCAGCTTCCTATTTAAGAACTATGGTCTTGTCGGTGTCATTACGTGGAATGTAACACACGCAACGACTTTCTTGGCAATGATGATTGAGTGATTTTGCCCCTATCTTACAAAGCATCAAAAAGAGTGCAAGTTTCCACATCATATTTTTCTAAACCGGAAACATGTAGTGATCTATGAAACCTACTACATGAGTCAGATTGATTTGCAAACTTATGAGGCACATGTAGGATAAGAACCTGCGATCTTTCCACCACAAACGAACGTAGCACTCGACCACCACAGCTACAGAAGATGCGGTATCTAGGTTAACATAATCTGTGGTGTGTGCCAACAATAATGATGGCGTTTGGCCACACTCCATTGCATCTTCGTAATTTCGCCGAAACCAACGTTACATCACGAGGCTATCCTCGTTAAAGAAACGATTCCGGGCAAGCAGCACGTACTTAGTTACCTCACTTGTTCTGAAATTAACGACCTCAGGGGATTTCGGCAAAAAATTGGTGACAACACCTTTTTTCATCCGCTCTTTGCTAATTGTCGTGACGTAAGTTTTCGACAGCTAGGCTCCCCGCTGTGTTTCCTTAAGACTTGCCAGTACGTAACATGAAATAGTTATTGTTGATTTAATGATGACTTTTACTGTTTGTAATATGTAATAATAGTTACACCATGACGCTGTTTCTATTTTTTGTATGATATCAATACTGTGCTTTAATTTGCATATTATTTAATTTCAGGTTGTTTAGATTAGTGGGATCTGATCTGGACATCTTCCACCCATTCGTCTATTCTGGGCTTTTGTAAGTAGAGCACGTAGGTACTTCATCATTCTTAATCTCTTCTAAACTTTCATCAAGAGACATTCATATATAGTAAATCTAATAAACATTTCAAATGCATTACCATTATTGTCATAAAAGTCATTATTGTAAAAACTGGTTAATTTGCGTGAAACGCCACCGCCACGTGGCCAGTTTTTAGCACTTTTAAAGCGACAAGACTTTATTAAGTTTTAAAACTATACCAAACCCCTAGCCTGCCAACTAGCTCGGAACAGACTTACTGAAAAGAAACAAACACTCAAACAATACCTCATTCTGAACGGTGGACGTCAGCAACTGCCTCTGAAGTTCGACAGGATTGCTCTCCTGGAGAATCGCCGCGAACTTGCTGGAGTCTGGTGTGGGCACGCACGGCGGGCGGGAGGGGGTGCCCAGCGCCGAGTCCAGGCGGCCGAGGGGCGTGCGGGGCGCGGCGGGGGCGGGGGGGGCGGGGGCGGGGGGGCCGGGGGCGGCGGGGGGCGCGCTCGCGGCCGCCGCCTCCAGCTGCGCGGCGCGCGCCAGCAACGCGTCTCGCTCGAGGCGCAAGCGCTGTACGTCCGTACATTCCGCGCAACCACCTGAAGTGGCAAATGCATATTTTTTTTATTATTCATCAGGTAATTGCATACAAACATATTATCACGCCTTTTTCCCGTGGGGTAGGCAGAGACTAGCAATTTACACGCGCTACGATCCTTACAGAAATCATCTCTCTTGCTTCCTCTACACTCATCATTCTCTTCTTACATGCTCTCCGGGGTGCTCCTAATATCTCCCTTTTTAAGGAGGTCCGCAATCTGGTCGAAGTGCGTTCTCCGAGGTCGACCCTGACCAACTCTTCCATTCACTTCTGCTTTATAAATAGGTACTTTACGTTAATCTCTTTTCATCCTCTTACATCCTCCAAACCATCTTAAATTCCTTTTTCAATTAAGTAATTATTTAAAAATAAAGTGATATTAAAAAATCTAATGTTACCTCCTTTAGGCGTATTCCTCATGGATGAGGGTCGTGGTCATTATAAATGAAAACACAAACAACGACTTGCCAATGTTTATAGAGTGGTTTGCCATTGCCTTCTCCATTTCACACGCGAACTCATATTCATCAACCAGAGTGCAGGTTTCCTCATGATATGTTTTTCTTCACCGGAAGCAAGTGGTGGTCGATGAAAACTACCATACATGAGTCAGATTGGTATACAAACTCATATAGCAAGGGCAGGATTTGAACCTGGGACCTTTTCAGCCATAGGCGGGCGCCCTTCCATTCGGCTACCACCGCTTCAATTGTTACAATTATACATAAAAACATACATCTATTTGTTACGTTTAAAATTCAAATCATATGCAAAAATATCAAGCTCCCGCATAAAACCGTTATCTATACTGTATTCTATCGGTCGGTACCTTCATTACATTTACATACATAGATTATGAAACACCTTTATGCATTCAGTTTCCAATCTAACCTGACAATGCCCTCGCGAACGACTCCTCAGCAGTATCACCAGAGTGTCTCTCATCGAGCTCCCCTCGCAACAGCTCCGCCTCGTCTCTTAACCGGACGCCTTTCCTTTGAATAACATCTAGCAATGCTAAGAGATCGTCTTCCAAAGGCCTTGATCTGGAGGCTGACGCAGACGCGGAGGCCGAAGACGAATGAGCGTCTTTCCCGCATGATGTTTCTGTGCTAAAGCCAGAGTCTTGCACGGATGGCTGAGGTTTGGTCCTGGTGGCGTCCCCGCCGCCACCGGCCAGCTTTCTGCGCACGCGCACGCCAGGCTCCCAGTCGCGCCGCGCGTCGCTGGCGGGCGTGGACGGCGCCATCTTGGAGCGGAGGTTCGGGAATGTCTCGATGACGAGGTCGCGGAACTCGAGGAGAGCGCCGACCTCATTCTGGAGTTCCTGTGGGATGAACGACAATTGAAGCTGTAGTGCAGACTATTCTCTGCTCATGCGGGATGGTTTCTCTAGTATTTTAGCGTCTTTTTGACAGCTTGTGACATTTTGACTTATAACTTGCATCATGATAATGTAAGAGATAGTTCGACTCCAGGTTGTAGGACGACAAGTTCGTAAAATTTAAATTATTTACAATGGTGCATTTAAACAAAAACTACTACTTTATTAAAGAAGTCGAAATTTTGTCTCCGATAGTAAATGCGCATAGTCACGCACGAGGCTTGTTAGTCGCAGCCTTCAAATTTGTGATATCGCCGACAAGTTCCATGGAAATCGATTTACATCATAGGCTCAGTACTATCCGAGAAAATCGTTATGGTCGTTATGATAAAGGCGTACTATAACTTCCATTGCAGGCTATGAATTAAGATAACACGAAGGTTAAGTAACATAAGAAATGGTAGGACTTCTAGGATTATAAATTCTCGTACTTGTTGAAGTTCTGACTCTAGGTTATGTTAAGTCTATAAACTCTGTGCAAAGGTTTAAGCTATCAACGTGATAACGATAACTGACATGTAAAACGCTAATGAGAGCTCCGGGCTGCAAGCACAGTTTTAGGCACTCCAAGTCTCCTAGGAGTCTTGAAATAAAGCACTATGAGATGTTCTGATCCCAGCGAGGTCCATTGACACTTATCGGTAAGCAAACAAACACAATGAGGGTGTATAACTGACCCATAAAGCGACGAGGCACTTAGCCTGCTCCAATATGAGATAGTGGAAGTCTCCAGGACAGTGAGCGTAGCTGCAAGGTCCATGATATGTTGAAACAAACCACCACCGCAGACCAAGAGTTGGAGCCGTGATATCGACTGTGCAAAGTGTGCAATAGTCGATGAGCAAGCAAACTTGGTATTAACTCACCTGTAATGTGACGAGTGACTTGGCCTGCTCCGATATGAGATAGTGGAAGGGTCCGGGCGGCGAGCGCAGTTGCAGGGATTCCTTGAAGTCTTAAAATAAACCGCTACCACGGAAATAGTAAGTGAGCAAGCAAACTTGATATTAACTGACCTGTAAAGCTACGAGGGACTTAGCCTGCTCCGATATGAGATAGTGGAAGGGTCCGGGCGGCGAGCGCAGTTGCAGGCACTCCATGCCCGACCCGCCGGAGCCTCCGCTGGCACTGTCGGCACCGCCCGTCTGGAAAACAAAATCATTACACATTATTGAATTGTTTATTGAATAGCCCATTGTCTTAAGGTGGACTTCTGTGTATCGAGGAGTTCTAACTATTCTAAGCTTAGTGTTTTAGGAAGTCCTTAAATGTTCGTATTTATAATAGGATATTTCGATTTTATTTTCTTGGAGAAGAAACTTATATCCAACGTGTTGTATAATACCGCTCTCAGTTCAGTAGAACTGTTGTCTCGCTCTCGCAAGAATAAAGAGCATAATCTTCATTCATTCATTGCTGCCAAGTTCAAAGTGCGGAACGATGCTGTACATTAAAAAACATACCGTTTTTAGGTCGGACCATGAATATGCATGATTCACTGCTTTTGACCAAAAACGCGTACAAATATGTAAGTAGTTATTGTTCTATATTAAAATAACGGCCTACAAAAATTTTGATTATATCGTTTCGAACATCCTAAACTGTACCACAAAACCTTCGATTACATGAAATGAGGTAATTAACGAAATTCTGAGCAAACTTATGCTCATTAAATAATATTTAGTTATTATTAAGTTTGGTACAATAAATATAGGTTTTATCGTTATTATAAAGAACGCAGCTTTGCATCGCAGTAAAATATATCCAGTGATTTCTTTCAGTGGGGCCCAGCCAATAAATCATCCGATATCAGAGCTATAGCGGACGATGACTGGCCACAAATTGGATGTCATTTAGCGCACAATGAGCCGATTGAATGACAGTGCGAACCAAGCTCATCTGTAACGCACATTGATTTCTAGACTTTACTAGACTTAAATTTGGAGTTGCAAAATTTCTTTACTTAGCTGAACCGAGCAGAACCTGAAAGGCTTGTACAGAGTCCACAGGTACTCTCATTTGGATAAAGCCTTTCTTGAGACTTTTGTCTTCCAAAATTGCTTTTGACTTAGCTGAACCTGTGTTCAGAACCTGAAAGGCTGGACAATCACTGGTTTCTTCGTTTCATCTTAAAAACCACGTTTTTAGATTTTCATTAAATCCTTTGAACCCTGCTAGTGCTAGTGTAAGAAATTCTTAACCCTCTAGAAATAACTTGAAACCCTATATTTTTCCAACTTTTATTATACTAGATCAAAAAAAAATATTACAATAGCTCCAAAACTATTCTAACACCTAAAAGCAGTACAGAAGCATTTCAGAGAGCAAACCTAGCTGAAATAGGACAAAAAACCACCCCTGTAGGACATGTTCAAGAACTAGCAAAGCGACAACTGTGTCGTTGGTTGTTTGGCAATAGTTCTATAATGCAACAGCGCACAATAGTCGCGAAGGAAGAGAGACGGCGGACGCGTGCACTCAACCGCGACTCAATTTTACGCTAAGAAACACCACGACATTTTGTTTTCCTTTGCTAATGTACTTCATGTATAGTCAACAGAACATCAAGCCAGCCAAATTCATTGCAAATTCGCTGCTATTACAGCTGCATAGAGATTCATGCAGGATAACTTGACAGTTCATTGTACATTGTGTTTGGACTGTTGTTTGTGTGGTCAAATATCTATTATCTATATTTGTGGAGGTTAGTACACTCGTATTTACAATAATCGTGTAAGACTACTTAATTTACTAGTCGGATAATAATATTTTATTAATTTAGATAAACCATGGTAAGCAAAGTAGGTAGTAGCATGGTAGGCAAATAGAGAAAGAGGTCAACCGTCGAATCCAACTCGGCTGGGCAGCGTTCGGGAAGCTTCGCGATATCTTCTCGTCCAAAATACCGCAGTGTCTCAAGACTAAGGTCTTTGACCAGTGTGTGTTGCCAGTAATGACATACGGAACAGAGACGTGGTCGCTTACTATGGGCCTCATAAGAAGGCTCAAGGTCACCCAAAGGGCGATGGAGCGCGCTATGCTCGGAGTTTCTCTGCGTGATCGAATCAGAAATGAGGAGATCCGTAGGAGAACTAAAGTAACCGACATAGCCCGCAGAATCGCGAAACTTAAGTGGCAGTGGGCGGGGCACATAGCTCGTAGAACAGATAGCCGTTGGGGCAGAAAAGTTCTCGAGTGGCGACCACGAACCGGAAAACGTAGTGTTGGCAGGCCTCCCACTCGGTGGACCGACGACCTGGTGAAGGTCGCGGGATGCGCATGGATGCGGGCAGCGCAGGACCGGTTGTTATGGAAATCCTTGGGGGAGGCCTTTGTCCAGCAGTGGACGTCTTTCGGCTGAGAGAGAGAGAGAGAGAAGCAAAGTAGAGGAAGGAAGCTAGAAGAGGAAAATACAAGTTGTTGACTAGATCAATTATAAGAAAAAGCAGTGGTAGTGTGGTTAAATTAATGGACGAATATGGAAAATACTCTACAGTTCTTAAATTTGTTAAAGATAAATCTATAAATAAGTCAAAATATCTTGGAACTCAAAACGTTATTATTACTCCGCTGGCTCAGTGACTCCAAAGTGGATCTTGGCCTCCGAAACGAGAGAGCGCCATGTACTTCTATTTTTTTTTCTTTTATCTTCTATTTTTTTTGTTTTGTTTTTTCAAAACGTTAAAGATACCAATTTGAAAGTGAACATTTGAAGAACCGATGCAACCTTAGTTCATCGTCAAACGTTTTAAGAATCATAAAATCCAGAACAAAACATATAAATAGCAAGGAAATAAAAACTTTTTACAGACAGTCACGGAAGCATTGTCAAACGTTATTTTCTCATGGCATTGGTTTGACCTTCTTTATTTTTTAATAAAGAAAAACACTGCAGGAAAACAGCAAAAATTGAGTAGCATGACAACTATTTTAATATAATAAGATGTGATTAGATTAATCAAAGAAACCCACATAACAACAACAACATGCATGCAACATGCATGACTGAAAGATGATTTTTTAAACCAATCGAAATGAGCCACTGATTTGCGAGAAGTACTAGATAACTAACTAACTAGAGAAGAATATAAACCACAACGGAGTGGTCAGAAATGAAAAGTAAACGTAATAATTTCACTGGCAAATTGGAAATCGACTATTTGCCGTGATTGAGTTGCAGTTTCCATCGAGTGCAGTTAGATCGCCACTGTTTCACTTTCAATCTTCGTCGATAAAAGCGATTACCCGAACGTAAAATTGTTTGTCCAACCTTGGATGCAGCTATTACGAAAATAAAAGCATTTAAATCTTGCTTTTCATTAACTTTCAGAAGACTGTGATGATTCCTTAAATAAAACCATCGATTACATTAAAAAAAAAAAATAACTGCCCTATCGTTGGCGTCATTAAGATCCTCTATTGTACAAGACCAAGGGCAGTTGGGGCATGATAGGAGATGGGCCATGGACCGAACAGCTCCGCAATCACACAAATTATTAGCCGAGAAACGCCACCTAAGTCTGTTTTCACGGCATTTCCCGACACCAACCCGGAGTCTGTTTAAAGTCCTCCAGACTGCCCAGTGGAGATCACCTGGCGGAGACCACCCTTCTTGGCCGGCCGTTGATTGCAGAGGAAAGGGACATTTCCACTGATCCATCCTTGTTGTTGGGGCTTCTATGGCTTGTAAACTGGACTGTCTAAAGAAGCTTCTACTAATTTTAAGGCGTATAGGTGGTGGAACATGACCGCAAAGGGGATGTCTAGTATCTTCCACCTGCTTATTTTTTTCCACTGCACACGCAACGTCTCGACGTATGCCTGGAGGAGCTATCCCGGACAGAGTCTATAAGCAACAGTGGGGTAGGTTTAAAGTTGCCACATACTGGTCCAAAACTATATAATCATAGCCATTTCGAATCGATAAGAAGAAGAGAAGAAAAATAAATATGAGTTGTGGAGCTCTAGTTTTATTTTAATCGACTATGAAATTTATGACTTACTAAAACCTAGTAAATGCAATGAAATTTATTATCAACTAGCTTTTGCCCGCGGCTTCTGCCCGCGTGATTTTCCCACGGGAACAGTGCTTTTCCCGGGATAAAAAGTAGCCTATGTGCTATTCCAGGTCATTATCTACCTCTGTACCAAATTTCATCGAAATCCGTCCAGTAGATTTTGCGTGATTGAGTAACAAACATACTCACAAACTCACAAACTCACAAATTCACAAACTCACAAACTCACATCCAAACTTTCGCATTTATAATATTAGTATGGATTTCAAACTGATATTGCAACGTGATTCATGAAAATTAACTGCATTAACGAAGATAAGCATTTCAAGAATTACTCTACTATGCGAACGAAATAAAATGCCGATTTTTTTCATCAACCAGACATTAATTGTAAGGAAATTTTGATGAAATTTGGCATTTTAAGTCAAGACTTCAAGAACCTTTATGCAATTAGCAGCTGCAGCTTTGAATTTGTGTAGGTTTATGTACTGACTGTACTAAGTCGTTAACAAAAAAATAATCCACGATATAAAGAGAAATGTGTATGACAAAGAACTGATAAACCTTTATTTGCTTTTACGACGTCGATAACATTACCCGATATCAAGCTTGTAACCACTAAACGTTAAGCTGATACGAAAGTAACAATAGGGCATTAAGCATTGATAAATGCAATTCGACACAGCACATTATGCAATGTAATTAATATGTGTGCAAGGCATGGTAATTCAATGTCACCTTTAGCTTTATCAGCTTCTGCTGACATCCCTTTATTCGCGCCATTTTGTATGATCTTGTGCCATGTGTGTGTTGGTGATCCTGAGTCTTATACAATTGCTTCTCAATCATACAATCTTAATATTTCATGTAGGTCTAATAAAAAAGCAAGGTTATGCCACATATGTACAGAAATGCAAATGCGCGTTGGTGTAAATTTATTACTTTCTAAATTGACTTACAAGCAGGGTGGTTATGCACTGACAACAATGTTTTAATATCTAAGGCCTAATATCTAAGGTGATACGGATTTTAATAATTCCTATTGCGTTTACAACCGAATTCATTTCGAACAAATTAATGTTCATTACGAGTGATTGGTTAGTCTCATTATCAAAGTAAATACTTCCGGTTCCGGAATTTTCTATTAGCAAGACACTAATTCGCTATAATTACTTTAAAAGGTTTGATACGAACTGCGTACGGTCAACAACACATCGACCAATTCGCTCTTATTGCTGCAGCACAGACGGGTCAATATGACATGCAGGTTATTGGTAAAAAGTTCAATTACATATTATTAATATTCAAGTTTAATGCAATGCAGTAATTAATAAACGATGATATATACAGATCCATACAGCATGATTTGCTTTGTTTGTGTGTTGTTCATGTAAAATCCTCGATTTACGTCTAATTTCCGTTTCGTTATGCATAAAATATTTACTCGTATGTAAATTTTAGTTATCGATTGATTGGGGAAACACGCGTGGTTGGCCATGGGAATAGCGGAACATCAGAAAGTAGTAGTTTATTCTAAAATTTCACGTCCCTCACTTCCTTTCCTTACTTCTACTTCTCTTGATAAATGCTTAACGTAAAATAATAACAGAAACCCCCAGAAATTGACCCTAATTTAATAGCTAGCACAGATATGGTAGATAACTTCTAAAAACCAGATGATAGGCAATAAAAAAAGGAAACTGTTAACACCTTACATAATATTTATCAAGACGTCAACACCAATAGGAATCCCGTATCTGTTGACAAGATAAATAAAATTGATGTTCTTTTATCTGAATCTGAATTATTGGCTCCTGATTAAATAGCTAGTACAGATATCTTCTGAGAACAAAAAGACAGGTATCAATCAAAAAAGAAAACTGTCAACGCCTTACATAATATAAATTAAGATGTCAACATCAACTTAGCTATCCGTCCAATTACCAAATTACGTGTCGCGTAAAATTGGCACGGACGTAAACACGCACGCAATTCCGGCGCGTGTCCGGTGCGTGTACGCAACGAAATCTTAGTAAATTACTGGTTTACAATTATTAATGGAAAACTTGTTATGTCCACAATGGAACGAGAAAGCGTGCTACGACCATAATTGCCGGGTGCCATGCTAGTTGGCTCGTTGACAAACCGGCAAAAAGGTGAAAAAGGCCTTTTTATCCGACACGACCACGTTTCGGTAGCGATTTTAGTTTCACTTTCTTCGGTTGCGACAGCAAGGCCGTTTTAAACTACAAGTGTTGTTGTTATTATAACAATTCTCTAATGCATGGTGACATTAAGCCACTCACATGATTAGATGACGCTGCCGGATCTGCTGATTGTTTATTTTCACTCGTCGAGACGTAACAATATGTAAATTATGGCGCATACAGATTTACACGAGTCCGTGCATAATTATACTTGCGTAATACGCCTAAGTACACACTTAATTCATGTTACTGTTGAAATGTTTTGACAGTTTGCAATGTTTTATAGCTTTGAATTTTAAAAATTAACTGCTACTTTCTAGTCCTCAGTAGTGTTTCAATAAAAAAGCTAATAGAAGATTATAGACCAATTTACCAATAACAAACAAATTGATTGCATTTGTGAATTGTTTATGAGTAAAGTATTTGTGTAGCCTTCCTTTAAAGTGAAAAAACATTGTTAGATAAAAAAAAGCAAATAAGTACAGATGCCAGCCAATATTAAGAGTTCTTAAAATAAAAATAACAAGATGATTGATTGATGACGACAGATACAAAAGGCAAGACAAAGATATCATTTGAAGCTGGTGTAGAATGGGGTCAATAGATCGCGATAAGATATATACAGAGGAAAATTTATTGAGAATGCACAAAGATTATGAAATAAGGACAAATACTTATGTCGCTGATATTGTCCATATCGATGCCCAAACCCCTCTTTTATTGTTAAGTGTTCTGTCTCGTGGTGGGTCATGGCCGATCCACCTTATCCATCTAAAAGGCAAGCCAATTCCCCAGAAGTGTGACATCAAAATGGCTGATGATGATGTTGTTGTCGTATGTAACAGTCCTTCAGATGTCAAATGACATACACACTACGACACCGAGCAAGTTGTTGATGTATTACCTCTGCCTCCTCCACGGGAAAAAGGCGTAATAATATGTATGTATTACCGTTTTTGCGATAGAGCCCAAAAACATGATTGGAGACATCTAAAATTGTTTTTAATATTTAGGTATTAGTCAGACAGTCCACTAGTTAATGAAACATGATGACTTGAAAATTACCAAATGACTTTTGTTGGTTCAAAGTATACAAACAGAAGAGCTTGATAATAAGTTAGTGCTATAGAGACTTAATAATAAGTTTTAGTTACATAAATATTACAAAATTTATGTCATTTTTTTTAGTTACAACCCACTGCTGGATAAAAGTCTCTCTCTGATTACGCACTCCAGATCTTGCCAGCAAACTAATGCATGGAGAATTTGCAATGAATTCTGGTCGGTTTATTGCTTTTTGACTGTACAGAACTTTCAAATTCTATACATATGTATTAAAGTTACTAAATGGTTGTAAGTCAATCATACAAAAAATCGACTAGAACTTAATAACTAAAATACAAACACCATGATTTTCGTATCAACAATGATTGATTGTTCGTGACCAAACAAACGAGAAGCAGTGAAGGATTCGTGCGTGTTACACTGACACTTCTGATTATCTCTAACCATCGTTAGCTAGTCTAATTGCTTTTGCTTTTGACCTCCTGTCGATGCAAATGAAATGAAGAAGGCATGAGCAAACCGCTCCATTGCTTGGCAAGACTTGACAAGACTCTTGACTTGGCTCTTAAAAGTAGACAATGCAATATTATTGTGACATGAAGCTGATCTGACAATGGATCCAGAAGACGACCATAGTAATAAAAAACCGTAACCCCATCAAACTTGGGCTAGTCAACCCTTAGGCAAGGACTCTGGATCTAAAAACCAAACGTTTCTTATAGATAAATGCATATACAGTAAGTTTATGGATTGACTTCTATAAAATAGCGGCGGCGTTTCAACAATTAATTTGAGTAAGTTGCTGCGCTGTTGACCGTACCTAAATATAAGTTCTGATATTTGGTTATTTTAATTAGCAATAATTTATTAGGAGCAATACTTCATAGCATCCAATTGAAATCATGATACCGTACACATAATTGGTACGTCATAAATCTAAATTTATTTCTGTTAAACTCAACGTGACTTAAATGAAAAAAGTATCATAATTTTGATTGATGTATTTATTTCCAAGCCACACATCAACAAACCGTTAGTAAATCCGAGTAATCGTTTCTGTTTTTTCGTACATACTTCACAAGTCGCTGGAGTAAGAGTAACTGTTCATGCTTTATCACAACATAATGTTCTATTACCACTTAAATAACTTTAATGGTCGGAATGTGGTATTAGACCATTACCGTTAGACATAAGTGTATGTAACAAATGGTTGTGAAATTTATCTATATCGCTTCATAGCATAAAATAAATTAGCTTTCCGAATGTAGTCTATACGTATACATGTATATCCAATAGAAGGCAATTTATAAAAACAGATGAACGATTTTAAACTACACGATACAGAACCGATGAGCGATCCGCTCTGATCAGATGCTACTGTTATGAACAATGAATATTACAAATCAACTGAAAGAGCGAGACGAATTGATCGATGTTGAAAACCAATCAGCGTTGTATCAAGAAGGGTTAAGCTGACGCAATCGACAATCGAAAAACTCGATAAAGAAATTGATGATGTTGGTTTTTTGACACCTGACAGTGTAAATTTTACAATATTTTATGTAACATTCAATGTTACAATCATTGATGTGAGTTTGTTACGGTCTTATCTTGCAAGATTTGAATGTTGGTGGGTCTAATGGCATAGAGCATATAAAAGTAAATTTTTAAAACTATGAAGTTTCGATTGATCATTTCAGCAGAATGTTTCCATAATTTTAAAATGTTAAATCAACAATGCCAGTGTCAGCTGCTAACTCAGCATGGTTCGCACGTGGAAACAAATAGTGACTGCATGTCACCTCTACTGGATACCTACTCTGCACTGCATGTATTTGACAACTTTAATAAATCATTTGTACTCCTTGTGTACTAAAACATACTCAATTGATATCTATACATGTTCTGTTGATGTTCTTTGTTGATGTTTTAGTCTGCTCTCTGCCTCAATGTTTGATGTGTGAGTTTGGATTCAGTTCTTGGGTAATCTTAATGAATAAATGATAGATGAATAAAAGTTTATCTCAAAAATAAATTTTCTGTTAAAAATCATTACATCATTACAATGAGATATAATACGAAGTAATAACTATGTATAAAAAGATACAACATTTACAATACCGTAAATGTTGTATCGATTTCATAATAACAAATATCCACATTTTAGGGGCACGTCACTCAAAAACTGAGCGTTTACGTCAGTCAATGGACTGTTGCAAAAATCTTTAAAATATGCACAATAAACAACTTATAATAATGCTTTCTTATCTAATTACTATATTTAGTAACGTATTGCGTGCTAAAAGTGTTTGCTACGAATGATAATTGGCAGAATGTGAAAATAATATTGGCCTCATTGATACTACGGTATCGAAATAATATTGTTAGTACAACTACTTGTTTTGTTTATTATATTTATAATGTTTCTCTATAGTATACAGTGAAAAGAGGAAGAACTTTAAGAATTATCATGCTCGGGATTACATATTTAACTTTTAAATTGTCTTGGTGCTGCTTCCTTTATTCAATAATGGCATTTTTTAAATAATATTACCTGTTTGGCAAGTATTTCATTGGTTATATCAATTGGTTGGTATGGACATGTCAACGTCTGTTTAACAGTAGGTAGTTACAAAATACAATCATAATAAAACGTCGTCATCAGACCAGTGTAAAAAACAGTAAGTAGAAGAATTATGTTTGACCATGCTAAAGCAAAAAAATCTAAAATGGACGTTCGAGAACAGGAGCAAAAAGCAAATTGCTATACAATCTCAGTTATTAAGAGAACGAAGGCTTTGCTAAAATAGCCCGTGATTTAGGTGCGTGTTATCCGGCAGATTAATATTAGGTCATTACAATGATTGATATTAATATGTGGTTGGATGTTGCCACACCGAGCAGTGGATATAGGCGTAATCATTTAAAAGATCGACCATGAACGGTGCATATAGCATAAAAGGCTAGACAACAGTATAAAAATGGTGGTGAAACATATGGCGAGATCGTTATAGGCGAAAACGTCGATGTCGTGAGAATTAATCTTCGCTTAAATCCTGAGGCACGAGTCTGTATTGAATATCGAAGTACACTTTATTTACTTAGCGCTGAGAATCGTTCTTTAGAACAGAAGATCTAGATTCTGGTTAATACTTAGATAACGTTTATATTTCATTAACCTCAAAACCTGCGACATCATCTAGATTGGAAGAGACTTTATTACTATCAATAAGCTGAACTTTTCAGGGAGCGGATTTTCATTAAACATAGCTAAGCACCGTGTAGATAAATTCTATTAGAAAAGACAGACATTACAATGGCATCCTGTCTTAAGTTGGATCTTTCATACAAACCCCTTAAAATGAAGTAAATAATTCAGCATTTTACAAAACCACTATTCGTTTCTTACGCCATTTACGATTGCCTTATATGAATGATCTCTCCTCGAAGGGCAAGTGACTGGTAGCATCGCTAGATAAGCATTCACATTAAAATCACTCTGCATAATTCGTATATTAGTCACAGCGTTGGGTTTCAAAGTCATCGTTCCGCCGACTCGTAACATAATGTCGTAATACAACGGTAGCAAAGATAATAAAAACGGAATTAAAATTGTATTTAGTCTAGCTGTACCACATAGAGGTGTTTTGTGTTGCATCAAATTGCTAGCGTATTTTTGTTTGAATCTGATACACACACTCACACAAAATACCTGTGTATACGTACACAGTGGAGTACACAGTGGAGTGAAGTACACCGCCCAAACCGCCAACCGTGAAACGAACAGTTAAACCTGATGCTTCAATGAATACCAGGTATTTACTTCCTTTATAATTGCATAATATACAAAAATGCATCGACATTTCAAGAGTAAAGACCAAGATCAAAAACACGTATAAAAGAAACTGTTCTCTTCCGTGAGGATATGCGATCAAAAATTAGGACACATAAAGTCAGTATAGTAGGTAACTGTAATAAAGATTTTAGTTAATACGTACGTTTTAACGAATTAGTCTTACAGCAAAATTTACACTACATTTAATGATCTCTTTGTAGATTCAATATTTGTAGGTAATACGGGAAGTCTATCTAAACATACACGCATGAAACAACCATTAACTTCCTATTCCGTACAAGCAGAAACAAAATCAGCATCGAAATAAGGAGATTCGTAGGAAGATCTCCAAACACGGCGTAAGTAAGTACATTTAGATATTTTAGACGCTCATTGTTTCAGCGGGCGTGGGTGACCGACTGCTGCACCCACGAGCAGAGACTTTGAAATCGTCAAGTTATAGCCCGATTTAAGCCCTAATAGTTAAAGCTGGTCGTGACCAGTAGGTAAACCAAAAGGCAAGTTCAGTTGACATGAAATAAATCCGATGCCTGACAGTAGCTTCAAATTATCTCTAAATGGACCCTACAGCAGAAAACGCCCCGGGGAAGACCTAGAAAGCGCTGGAATGATTGTCTTCAGGAAGACCTGAAGAGAATAGGCAACATACAACTTGGTGCCGGGAGGCCAGAGACAGAAGAGAGCGAAGTGGAAGAAGATCATAGAGGAGGCCTAGGCCCGCCCACAAAGGGTTGTAGCGCCGCAGGAAGTAAGTAAGGCTAATGTAGGCTGACTAAAAATGACGATGACTGAAAAACGTCCAGTATCAGTCGGACCACTACCCATCCTTGCACGCGCATGCGCTGATGGATTGCAGCGTGCGAAACGAATTAATCCCAATTAACCACGCACAATACAACGGAAACACTGGCTGAATTACAAGAGGTCATCATTGCCGTAAACACTGTGTATATTTCCTATGTTACACAAGTCGCGTGGGATTTTCGAAAATGTTCTCTAATTTTAGAAAACACATAAATGCTACACCAAAAGGGAACTATGAAGTAAAAATGGCAGGACGGAAGATGAAGCCAAAAGCTAATGGAGACCGTGTAATGGATGCAGAACCACCTGCTTGCTAAAGTGACGAAATCGTCTAAATTGACGTCCCATCGAGGAATCGACTTACTTGAAGCAACTTTAAAATATCCGATCGTAAATCTTCTCATCGGTGGATGTGTTGTCATTTAGCACCTGCGTGCATACACCCTCGGGTTAGTTACTCATATTACAAACCGCTAAAGCCTTACAAAACAACGCAATCACGTTTCCTTGAGATCAGGTTAACAGTTAGCGAGTATGGAGGAGGGAGGGTATAAAATCGTATTAATAAATGCTACGATTATTTGAATTAATTATAAATCTGTCAATACATGATAAGATAAATAAAACTTTTTTCCAAAAAAAAATGAACCGACTTCCATCATAAAACTTAAAATCATGAAATAACAATAAAGAAAAATGTATTAGCATTCTACTTACTGAATGAGTTGAAGTCGGTGCCAAGTGCAGGAGTAAGGGTGTTATGTAATTGTTTAGCTAGGTATTATATACATACATGATTCTAATATTAACTTAGATTATTTTTAATATTCAATTTGGCACCTAGCCTGGGAAGTAGTGTCATAACGTGCAAATTTTGGTATCGGAAGAATTCACTTGGCACAGGTGTTATATACATGAAGTTAAGCTAATTTAGCCCGGTAGCCATCCACCCTGCCTGGTGGGTAGGTAGGGGGCATTCAAAGGTACATGCCGCCGCGCTTAAGTTAAAAAATCATATCAGCTTCTATTTACCTACCACCTCGAGTTTGGTGTCATTTTCTAGTAAATCGGGCATGAGGAATTCATTTTTGAGACATTTAGTATATAGTTTAATAGAAAAAAGGAAAATATTGACGAAAATATCAAAATCGGTTTGTTATTTTTTTTATTCAACTGTCAATATTTTTGAAAATCCTGAATTTTGTGCAAATAAAAAAATACTATATTAAAGAATATTTATCTAGCTTTAAAAAAATATATACTTTCATATATATAGTTATCATAGATCTTTCTGAAAAAAATCGGATATGGTACGCGGCGTTGGCTAGGAACTTAATACAATAGTCTAGTTTCTCATCCTTTTGTTGACATAGGTATTAATTTGGTTTTATATGCAAAATATACAGAATATGTACTTTACTTAGTTATTGACTGTCTCTTATGGTATGATGAATAAATAATAGTATTTTTAGGGTTCTGAAGTAAACATGGAACCCTTATAATTTCGTCATGTCTGTCCGTTTGGCTGTCCGTCCGTCTGTCCAAGGCTTAGCTCAGAGACTATTAATGCTATCAAGTTGTAATTTGGTATAGATATACATATTAATTACGCGGATAGAAATGTAGAATAAAATCATGAAAAAAAATTTTTTTTAGGGCGGCTCCCCTACAGCTAAATTGGGGATGATTTTTTTTATCTCGATTATACCATCGTGTGGGGTATCCTTTGATAGGTTTTTCAAAAATATTATGAGTGTGTGAACATCATATTTTGATTTAGAGATCCGTATGTGAAATATTTCACTTTAAAGTGCAAAATTTTGTCAATGTGGTGAAAATGCTATGTGAAAATGCCTTCGCAAACCGCTTCACTTCTCGACAGTCGAGCAGAGAAGCGGCATGTGGGACTTGGACCCACTAAAAACACCCCGGTGCCTACATACATACCAATACTGAAGAGGTGGGAACGATGGAGTTACCACCAATCTTCCACACTCTCCAGCCACGGCAGTGACCTTCAAAGGTCACCCTGCATCGAGTATAATTACTCAGCCTGCCTTAAATAATAGCCTCTTAAAAACGCGAACGATGGACCGATTACCATCCATCGCCAGCCATTATCAGGGGGGCATAAGATGGGCATAGGCCCTTCTTCTCCGGCCCGGCCGACGGAGCTTCTTGTTGTCGCTCTGCCTCTTCTTTCTTTGACATTACAGTCTCGCTGAATATCTATGCTTTATTGTGACCTAGGGCGCGATTTTCTTCACGTCATAAAAAAGTCCTAGAAATAATTTTTGCCTGTAGATCCCATGGCAAGGACCCAACAAGAATACAAGCAGCGTCTGCAGAAACTGTGCGATATCCTCGTATTGTACAGATAGCCCTTTGGGGTCTACGCAACAACATTATGCTCTCCTTTTTTAAATCATCTGCGCATACTGGGGCTCCATATAATGCCATCGACCGTACGACACCAGTATAGAGGCGTCGCGTATTGGGTCCTCTGATATTAGGCAGTATCCTGGACGACGCAGATGCCGATTTCAAGAGTTTCTTATTTGAATTTGAGCCATATTCTTGAAATGATCGAAGAACTTCCATTTGGCATCCAGAATTAGGCCAAGGTACTTCATAGTTCCACCAATAGCGATATTGACCCCACCTACCACTATGCTCGCATTTTCTGGCGGTGCATGTCTAGGACAATAAAAACATAGGGCTTGGGATGCGGAACGCCACATGACATTTCCCAGCATCGCCATCCGTCTTTCCCTGGGTACTCGACGTGCCTTTCTGACTAGTAGGAGTCCACTATGCACAGCACACTCTACATGCACACTCTAGTAAACAGCTCTTAGAAGATGCAGCCGAGAACTGACTTCCATCGGCGGAACTTTCTCTAGCTGTCAGTCTTTTTTAGAGAACAGCGCACTTGCGAATTTGGGATGGGAAATGGAATTAAATAAATGGAAACCAAAGTGGACTATTGCACCAGTTGCTGCTACCGCTTGTCGTGAACTGATTCGGTGCAAGCCACGGTGCGGTGTTAGGTGCAGCTATCAAAATTCAATTAAAATGAACCAAATTATGCCACTGTGTTGGAAAATGTCGGTACTATAATAAAAAAATTGGTCAAGTCCGTATCGGACCACCATTGTAGAGTTCCGAAGGTGCCTGCCTGCCTACCCTGTACAGATGTGGACACATCAACTCAAATTAACTCCCAGATTTATTTAACTAATGACTATAATACAATGTATGTATATAATACCCTACCATCATATTCAATGAAAAATGTTCCTACAAATATTTTTCATACTAAAATCGATTTTGTAAGTTTATCGTCTATTACTAGTTAAAGTGTAAAGCCTACATAATAGTGATAGTTTCCTTTTAAATTCATTATCTATATCATGACTTTTTCCCGTATCCACCGACAACTATTTTCCTATTCGAGAGGGGGGACACTTGACTCTAACAAAATTTTGCACTTTAAAGTCAAATATTTCACAAACGGATCCCTAAAACAAAATATGATGTTCACACACTCATAATATTTTTGAAAGACCTATCAAATAATACCCCACACGATTGTATAATCGAGATAAAAAAAAATCATCCCCAATTTAGCTGTAGGGAAGCCGCCCTAAAAAAAATTTTTTTTCATGATTTTATTCTACATTTCTATCCGCGTAATTAATATGTATATCTATACCAAATTACAACTTGATAGCATTAATAGTCTCTGAGCTAAGCCTCGGACAGACGGACGTATAGCCAAACGGACAGACATGACGAAACTATAAGGGTTCCATTGTTTACTTCGGAACCCTAAAAATACTATTATTTATTCATCAGACCATAAGAGACAGTCAATAACTAAGTAAAGTACATATTCTTTATATTTTGCATATAAAACCATATTGATATGTCAACAAAAGGATGAGAAACTAGACTATTGTATTAAGTTCCTAGCCAACGCCGCGTACCATATCCGATTTTTTTCAGAAACATTATGATAACTTTATATGTTAAAGTTTATATTTTATAAAAGCTAGATAAATATTCTTTAATATAGTATATTTTTATTTGTACAAAATACAGGATTTTCAAAAATATTGACAGTTGAATAAAAAAAATAACAAACCGATTTTGATATTTTCGTCAATATTTTCCTTTTTTTCTATTAAACTATATACTAAATGTCTCAAAAATGAATTCCTCATGCCCGATTTACTAGAAAATGACACCAAACTCGAGGTGGTAGGTAAATAGAAGCTGATATGATTTTTTAACTAAAGCGCGGCGGCGTGTACCTTTGAATGCCCCCCCTACCTACCCACCAAGGGTGGGTGAATGGCTACCGGGCTAAATTAGCTTAACTTCATGTATATAACACCTGTGCCAAGTGAATTCTTCCGATACCAAAATTTGCAGGTTCCATACATTGGATGACACTACTTCCCGGGCTAACCGACTTCAACTCATTCAGTAGGTAGAATGCTAATACATTTTTCTTTATTGTTATTTCATGATTTTAAGTTTTATGATGGAAGTCGGTTCATTTATTTTTGGAAAAAAGTTTTATTTTATAATTTTTAGTTTAATAAAAACTTTTCTTTCACTGGCCGAAAATAAAGAATTAAGAATTCTAAACTTTTTATGTCTAAGTAAGTAAGTTGATTTGAAATGTCACAACATGTCAAATTGTCTATTATTTTGGCAGATAAATAGACCGAGAGCCCGTGACGACCAAACCTTCCTTATTTTAAAAATGCTGAATGTTTCTCTGCGTGGTATATACGGGTAAAAAATATTAGCGATTAGGTATGAAGTTTGGATCTTAGTTGCTTATGTAGGTAATATGGATAATAAGGATGATTTTTATAGGTAAAAAAGCAACCTTGGGGCCTCCCAAAGTAATATTAAATTAAGCTATTATACTAAAACAAATATAACTATAATTTAGTAAGGTTACAATATCTAGCAGGGGTTTATATCTGCACCAATTGTCTGGTAATGGATTTCGTGATTTCTAATATTATTAGGAATAAAATCTTTAAAAAACTTTACTTTGAGGAAATTGAGTTACCACTTTAAATGTTATTGCTACAAGTAATCTGCCTAAGTAATCATGAACCAACTTTTATAGTCGCTAATCGCTATTTCTATGTTGGGGACATACACAGAAAATCTTGAGTTTTAATAAAATAAGGAAGAGCATGCTGTCGCGGGCTTTTGCTCTATAATGCAATGTTGGTATTTTTATATTTTGTTAGGTATCTTTAAAATTACCGAACAGATTCTGACGTGGTTAAAATGGGACCAACTTGGGAATACACCATTACGAATAAAAAAACAATTTTGGAAATCAGTCCACAATTGGCGGAGAAATCGGCGAACATACATAAAAAAAAAACATACATACATCGAAACATATAACCTCCTCCTTTTTTGGGAAGTCGGTTGAAAATAGTTATTATATAGTTAATAATATACTCAAATAAGAACATTTTTGCATGACAATCGATTTTTTATAATAATTCAATATAATTTCGATTGTCTTCCTATGATTAATTCATTAGTTAGAACAACCAGTTGAAAAGTAGACAAAAGCACAGATAACCGAATTTCGAACAAATCATGTCATGACTTCATCTGTTCATAAAAAAAAATGCCTTACAATTTTAGCCACGTTTATTTATCAAGGAAGATTTTTCAACTGATGATCACAAACCTATGAAAACAAATACGGTAGTTTCCATAATTGCTTTTTATTGTTACGTAATGTGTGGTGATGAAATGGCAGTTTTCCAGTCAATACAACATACAAAAGATTTCGCAAACAAGTTCATTATCTTTCGCAATCGCCCGAAACCGAAACTAAACGCATCAAACTTCGGCTAAATTGTCCGAAACATACGTACAGTATGCATGTCATGTTAAATTTTATGGACATCTATGAGATGGTAATAGCGGTCAATTTGCAATGATTTGTGTGGGTTGATGTGCTCTTGACTCTGCAGAACTTATCTATAGATAGAATTGGGTCCTGATTTTATCTCCCACTAGAGGTAACTATCATATGACAACTAACCGGGAGTGCCACAGTGTTTACCAATGATAACAGAATCTTTGGCCTCGGCCACCTAAGTTGGCCAATCTGGTTGATATCTGGTGGGTGAGTCGCTTTCCGGACAATCCTTATTGCTGATGATTTGGCTAAATTGCGCAAAACATACATACAGAACTTGTCTTCAAGCAAATAGAAATGGGAAAACATAACAATTGCTGGAATTACTATAAACTGATGTGGGTTAACTTCCGCTAACTATGCAAATTAAAGAGTTACGTTCTATTAAATTATTGTTTTATGTCTATCAAAAATGTTTGAGAACTGTAATTAAAATTGGTACAAGAGCTCGTATTTATACGCCGTAAAATTATCTTTTGATCTTCGTCTTCCTTATTCCCATAGCTTTGGTTAGCGTTTCTTTAGTGATTGTAGTAACCAGTTATGATTTATTGTGTAAGTAAATCAACGTTATGTACTATTTACCGAATTCACTTTTTTTTATCTCTTGTTACACAGCATATTTATCCCCTTTGCAATTTTACGCATGACTTTTCTGTGTGCGTTTTATTGTATTCATTTCAATGCTATTTAATGTCGGGTATGATACGGATACGTCCAAATAACAAGCCATAGTAATTTTTCATCGCTCAACCAGTATATTATTCTAAATCTGCTCAATTACGTTATAATTCGAGGTCTTGTGCGTATTGAGGCTACGGGCGCTTGTATCCGGCGAGTGTTGTGTAGTACTTTACAATGTTTGACCGAAACTAATTTTACGCGAGTCCGACTCGCACTTGACCGGATTTTTTCCTACATACGCTCTTTCAAAGGACTGATCATTAATCAAGTTAGGCTTGAAAGGAACACAAAAATTCACAGGGAGGGAACGGGGTGTAAGTGTGATACACAGAAATAAATCAAGATAGAACGGAAAAGTGGGCGGTACACGCGTGCCTCAATCTTGTCGTATGCCACATAAGATTCGTTCATCGGTCATTCAGTCAGCGCGCAGGAGTCGGCGTCGATACACAGGAGCAAAAATGCCTTATTGTGCTATTTCCAATTGTAAAAACAGCAGTGCAAATGTGAATCGTGCAAAAGGAAGTATTTCTTTCCATGTGTAAGTATTTTGTTTTAACTAAAATCGTGATTAAATGACAAAAATAATGAAAATAAAAAAAGTAACTTGATTTTCAATGTAAAACGACAATACGACATAATCATATCCATTACGCGTTTCAAAACATGTTGTAAACGTCATTTCAAAGAGAACGCGCAATGTGAATAAAATGTTAATTAGGAACGCTTCACTAGTGCTGCAACGTTGCACTCGAACAAAGATTATCGGTATTTACCGATAATCTCAGTTCAAATGAGGAAATTTAAATTAACATTATTATTTCAGTACCAGTTATTTTAGTGCGACTTTTTAGTTTGCTCCCGTGTGAATGTATGTAATAAAAGACTTAGTTAATTAGTCATCACGTGTTGGTAAACATGTATGAAAGATATCATCCGAAATTTCGTATACTTTGCGGGGTCACCACTAAGAGTGGTCACTTTTTGTGTGTTGGTACATATGCACCAACAAACTGAAAGTGTCCTAACATCAACTGACTGGGTAAAATACCGATTCGTGTTACTGTGCATTTCGATTTATTTCGGTGCGGGTCACATCACTAATTTATTAGTAATGGCGGAACATTTGGGGCGTGGCTTGTGCAAAAGTTGACACGACCGATTTCTTTGCAATGAACTCGCGTCACCGTTCTATCTCGATTTATTTCTGTGGTGTGATATAATAAGGGACGTACATGCCTCAATCATTACTGAGTCGTGGTCATAACTTGCAATAATACTCAATGGATTCTCGTCTATGTAGGAGTAATCTGCCATGGCTTACTCCATTTCCCACTAGCTGATATCATCAATAATGTGTTTGCGATCATATGGCCAACTGGCCACCTTCTAAAGTACTTAATTGCCAAAACAGAAACATAAAACCGGGAAGTTACAAATTGCAAGATTTGAATATAGGCAAATACCGGAACAGGTAACATAATGAAAGCTCGTAAAAATGTGCTGCAGAAAACGTAATAACACAAAAGCCAGTAGAGAAAATACGGAAAGACTATTCAGGAAGAGTGATCCATCACCGGCGAGATATTTCCTCTGTGATCAATACTATAAGCGTTACGTATTATTATATCACATGCATATTTATTGACATTTGAAAATGAACTACTTCCTCTATTTCATCGATCTATTTTTACTTCTACCTATTAAGTCAGAGTAGTATAAATTCTTGCTTGCAAAGACGGCTTTGCTGCTTCCAATGAAGCAACCTTATTTCTTTAGGAAACAAACCTGACGCTGAACCGTCAGACCTCTATCGCAGTAAATTTTGCATCTATCTAATGTACATCGACAGACCCATAAACTTGATGTACGTCGGTCGATAGTTCACTGGTTCATATGTTTATTTACCCTAAGAAAACCAGAACATGATATTGCTCATGAATAATTTAGTAGACTAGATTCGTTATTCAGAGCCGAAACGAGAACGATCAAACTTTATGACTTCATAAAAAGATAAAAATCTTTAATCTCGATGATGTTGACCGAAAACGAAGTGTGACGGTGGTAACACGTGGAACGAAGGAAAATTTCGTTCGTTTCACGTGTTAATACCAGAGTAGTTAGAGGTAACACGGGTAAAAAAAAAAAAAAATGTTACTACTGGTAGTAACACGGGGAAAGAGGGTACACACATGACTAACTACTAGCAGTGGCCTACAGCCTTGCTCCACTATAGACTTCATCATAATTATTCTTATTTATACAACAATACCAGCAGCAGGACCGGTCGTTGTGGAAATCCTTGGGGGAGGCCTTTGTCCAGCAGTGGACGTCTTTCGGCTGAGAGAGAGAGAGAGAGATACAACAATATTTAATTATTTATTAAAATCAGTCGGTTTCAGATATTCGCACCTCTTCATCTTTATTATATTAGTAAGTATCGTCGTTAAGTCATTCAACAGGCTCCGAAAAAGCATGAGTTCATGGTCATCAATGTCTATGTCAACCTAGTTATGTCTATCTATTTATTACTCACGCATACATATATCATACTAATACTACTACTCACATTCCAAACAATCTTATGCTAAGAATCTCTTAAAATTTAGAACGAGCGCATGACTCAGTATCACAAGACACAATCACAAGTGAAAAAGAAAAATGAATTAGGGTCAATTTGCCGCTTTACGAGTGCGATACATTGACCGTAGAGTATACATTGGACTAGAAACCGCATGCCTTGCGACCGAGCGTGCCCAACCCATGTTTGAAGTAAGAGCATTTACGGGACTCTTCATTTCAGCTCGATTTTGATAAAGCAGCCACAATTAATTGTGTTAAAAAGAACGTAAAAATGCCACATTGTATAGTCATCAGTTGTTAAAATTGTACAAGACTTGAGTGAGAGCCACGTCAATGGAAATATTTCATTCAACGTCGGTATGAAAAAAGTGACACGCACAAAATATTTGTTGATGATGCGGCATCTAACTTATATAAGTCTGTGGTTGGCCGCGAAGTGCGCGGGCGCAGCAACACAGAAACACCGCTAATCGCACACGATGCATGGACAATCAGTGCATTGCACATGCACATGTAGAACTGATGTTACGCAACCGGTTCTAGATGTCGTCGAAAGATAAGAACAGTGAGCAGAATTGTATTAAATTAATTGACTTTTTTCTTTGAAAATGTCACAGAAGTGAGCCAATAATTTTATTCTCTGGCATAGTTAGTAGTAGTAGTTGCATTAAACACTTTTTTTGCACCTTTTAGGCTTCAATTTAGTCCAGTTACATGACATAAGTCGACAAAGAACATAAATGCCGCCTTATACATTAACTATACTTACAAATTCAATAATTTACTGCAACATATTAGCAATTATATTAAGTATTTTATTTTCTTTTGTAGTCATAGACTAAATTACCTCACAAATACTAGTTTAATATATATTTATCAATAAAATGACGGATACGTTTTCTCTGCGACATGCTCAAAGGCTTTTTAACGGAACTAATGAATCATCGTCGTCGGTCAGTTGACGTCGATTGTACAGTCAACATCACATAAATTTAACAAAATAAGGGACCGGACAACATTTTGATATGATACCTCTGTGAAAATCCTCAAAATAATATCAGTGGAAGAATCACATTAGTAACCAAGTATTTTCCATCCAAAACGTATCAAATTCACATTTTTGAGCGATGTTTGAACGATACAATTACACCTAAATGCACATTTTTAAGACGCCACACGTAGAAAACGGACGATCCTATAAAGTTTGATCTCTAATAAACTAACTCAGGATAATAAATAGCTCGTTGGTGAGTTATTACTAACAATCATAAAATTGTTTTCTCTTTTCTGAAGTGTCCCGAGAAAGTGTATATTTACGATACATCCAACAGAAAGGCGAGATCTAACACCAACATCAAAATATTCTGTTATAAAGATCTTTACAGGAACTTCGATGCGTTTGATTGAATAACTTTCCCTATACAGTTTTTGACGCGACGACACTTTCGAACGTTTGCATCTGTCATATTCTGTGGTATATTTCTTATCAATTTATAAGGCAACGTTATACGTTACGTTATGATAACATCTTTTATCATCATCATCAACCATTTTATTATCTTCACTGTTGGGGCGCTGGCCTTCCTTATGATAAGAGCTTATATATTTCTTCATCTTCTTTAAAATCTTTCGTCACTAGTTGGCTGTTTGTTCCTAATAGGCGACCACTTCCTTTGGAAAAACAAAGATTAGCTGTCAATGTTAATGTAGCTTCTGTTATTTACAGTTATGTGTGTGTTTCTTGGTGACAGCGGACACACCCGTGTGCTAATAACATCACCATGGATATTTTACTTTTGTAGGTCAACAGTTTAGATGGATGGTCGACCATCACTGCCTCTACTATATTAAATATAATAAATAAATAAATAAATATATACGGACAAATCACACAGATTGAGTTAGCCCCAAAGTAAGTTCGAGACTTGTGATATGGGATACTAACTCAACGATACTATATTTTATGACAAATACATATATAGATAAACATCCAAGACCCAGGCCAATCTGAAAAAGATCATTTTCCGTCTTGACCTGACCGGGGATCGAACCCGGGACCTCCAGTGTGGCAGTCTGGCGTGATAACCATTAGGCCACGGAGGTCGTCGTTATTATATATATTAGGTATCTATATAGTTATATGCGTCAACAGCACTAGGTGTATTGCCATTTCCAAATTAATCGTAAATTTGCCATTACTCAACTTACACATTACATTACTGTACCAGAGTATAAAGGACCAAGTGTAGTAACTTGACTTGAAATTGACTATGTACATCCACACAAAGTAAATCAAGGTTCATTAGCATTGATTTGATGTCATATGTGGTAACACCTTTGAAATGATATTTTTTTATTATTAACTAGTCGATTAAAATCACAGGTATTTTCAGCTTACAAAATCGCACTTAATTGCCCTTTTAAGGTCAGTAACTATACACGTGGCTTTATAGTCGAAGTGTGAGCAAAATGAATCATTCCAGCTGTGAATGAAGTCTCTCCACTGGTCGGTGCCCCCTTAAACGAAAATAGCCCGGTTGTTGTGAACGTAGTGCATTGTGGACGTAACGTGTTGTGGCGCTAATAAGGAAATAGCTATCTGCTGCCTATTTATTTTAAGGGGTCCCACATACTTCAAACGAATTCAAAGGTTCGTATTTGATACTTATCTTTTCAGCAAACATATAAGCATATGTAGTTTTAATTGTTTATCAACTAGGATTTTTAAAAAACTGTCAAGCCCGTGATTTCGCCACGAACTTCCAGAGAAAAACACATTAAAAAACTTAGGATATCATGGAGGACTTACTAAAGATAAACTTTAAGATTAGACTCGTTGATATGACAAAAAAAATTAAAGGTAAGTACCTAAATATTAAAATAACAAGAAACGAGGAAACGAAAGGTTTCACGGTTTTGTATTAAGTATTACGGATATGTAATCAAATTTCGAGAAATCTGACTCAAATATTTACTTTACATTCAACGCTACCTCATCATATCAATTCATAACAAGAAATACTCATATTCAAAACACGAGAGTTTATCTGCATTGTTTATGTTAATTCACCGGCTCAAATGGGTCCGAGAAGATTAAAGATCTTTAAACATTCCTTTTTAAAGTAATGCCTGTGAAATATATTAGCGTTGTAAACAAGGAAATGTGGAGTAAAGTAGGTCGGCTTTATAGTTTTCACCATAACTCTTTCACCTCCCACAATCGGTGTAAACTACGGCGCACGTGGGCAGTATTTTTAGAGACAGTTAAATTTAAATCCGTCAGAAAGTCAGGGTGGATTGCGACATAGGAAGGAGATAACTGTGGCATATCTTAGTGGCACTTGAAAGAGACAATCGATTGTTCCGCTGTAGTTGTAGGACACTTTCACCGAGATCCAACTCACGCGTCTGATTCAAAAACTTATGTGATCCAGATTGTGCGCGCGCGTCGGATTAAAATCGACGTGCTGAATAATTTCAAATGCATGACACGTCTAATAAAGGCCACGCACATAGATAGACAGACAATATAAGACACTGTTGAGCAACACTTTCTATCGCCTGGTTTTCGTTCCCTGCTGTAGCTGCGTAATCGTATCGTTTCAAATTCTCATTTCCTTGATAAAAGTAACGTAAATCTAATCGATCTGGGATAGATAAGTATGACTAATTACACGAAAACTACGATCAATGGTTATCTAATGACGTTCAAACTAATAACGCTATATAAATAGAAATGTATGGTCATGGATAATCCATTTTATGGCTTTACTGTTTGGGTTAAATTATGAAGTTTAAGGATTGCTTTGATCAAAGTGAAAAGTCTCGGGACTGCCGGTAGAAGTCAAACATCTGAGCATCGTGGCAATAGATGTTTTACATCAAAAAACAAATTTCTGTATCACTTCAACTTATTTTACACAATGTAAATACCACATCAGAAATTGAGCACGAACGAATGAGCTCAGCGTAATAAGATAGACGGTGTCTTATGGCAATATGTCACTGGTCACTGGTTTGCTGGTAACAGTAGACATGGGCACTCAGACTGGCTCTGGTTTCTTGTGGTCCGATAATGAATTTGCCGTCTACTTTCTATTAACTTCCTTAGCGGACTTGATACTTGTAATCTGCGTCTACTTGATACTTGTAATGTGCGTTGGCAAGCTGCAATTTAAGCGTTGCTTTATACATATCTTAACATGATATGTAAAACGATACTACTTAGAATTTAAATGAAGCTGTTTTTAATAAATCAGTTGCTAAGCTCTTACATTTTTATCTATTTGTTCAGTTCGTATTATGCAACTGACTTTAGCTACAGTTTTCATTTAAATATTCATGATTATGTAAACTACACTCTGAAGATTAAGGAAAGGTTCAAACCTAACCTAACCACGGCAAGGTTACGTGCCCCTCCTCCGCACGTAACTATACGTCACAGCCAGATCTTCTCGACGTTCTACCGTGCTAACTAACTTTTATTCATTTAATCACTATCAGGACAAGGGAAACTTCATATTATCATATCAAAATATAAATACCAAAAATAGACAATCGAGCATAGTGACGTTGATAAATTAAATTAGACTGTGTCCGGCAAAGGTCCGGACACTACGACAAACACGAACTGAATGAGCCCCGATTGAGCGTTGCACAGCCTTATAAGGGCGAATAGTGGGGGAAATGTCAGAAAAATATAATGTAAACAACATATACAAAGGCTAACAGTATACGTATATTTATGTACAAGTATGTACATATATTAATGAATGTTACAGTCGGCCATCCTCTTCAAAACGAGTCCCTTCGTTTTAGAGCAGTGTATAAATTTAAATAGGTATAAGAATGTCTAATATTTGTGAATATGTAATATTGTAAATAATGTTTAATCTCAATCGATAAACGTGTTGTATAAATTAGTTGACTTTGTAAATATGAATAATGAACATTAATTACATTCTATTAAAGCTTTTATAATCATTATTTTAAGATGAAAATAAGCCATAACTTGATACAAATACGACTATACATAAAATTAAATAACGTAAAGGTACTTTAAGCAAAGGGAAAATGGGAAAAAGATTCTTTTAAAACTTAACTTAATTTTTGTTTTTATTAAATATATATTTTTTTTTTATTTATTTAAAAGATTTTTTTTTGTTTATATACAGCACACATTTAAAATGCTTAGCTTGTGAGACTAAGATGTTGAATGAAAATCTCTTTCAACATTCCAAAAGGCTAGACCTTCATAGGTCCATGTTCCATTTCTCAAGCTAAGATGTTAAACGAAAATCTCATTTAACATTCCAAAAGCTGAGATGCCGAGCGAAAATCTCCCTCGACATCCCCTAAGCTAAGATGCTGAGAGAAAATCTCTCCCAACATTCCCTAAGCTAAAATGCTGAGTAAAAATCTTCCCCAACATTTCCTAAGCTAAGGTGCTGAGTGAAAATCTCTCCCAACATTTCCTAAGCTATGATGCTGGGTGAAAATCTCTCCCAACATTCTCGAAGCTAAGATGCTGAGTGAAAATCTCTCTCAACATTTCCTAAGCTATGATGCTGAGTGAAAATCTCCCTCAACATTTCCTAAGCTAAGGTGCTAAGTGAAAATCTCTTTCAACATTTCCTAAGCTAAGATGCTGAGTGAAAATCCCTCTCACCATTTCTCAAGCTAAGATGCCGAGTGAAAATCTCTCTCAACATTTCCCAAGCTAAGATGCCGAGTGAAAATCTCCCTCAACATGTCCCCAAGCTAAGATGTTGAACGAAAATCTCCTTCAACAATTCAAAAAGACATGACCTACATTGGTGCATGTTCCAGTTATGGTTATAGTACCACGCTCCAATTTGGTTGAATCCACATCTAACTCTTTATATTCATAATTCATAAGCAAGCTATCAATATAATAAAGCTGATTAAATAACTGCGTTTCGGAAACGTTCATGGAAAGCTTATCTTTTGGGAAATAAAAATACTGTAAAATGAACCGCCCGCTGTTCTGAACAATGTCGAACTCAATAGTCATCAAAATCAAGCAAACCGAGGAATGAAAATATAATATAGCCCGGATACATGGGACACGAGCAGACCAGCTTCTACTGGCATCACTCGATCACGAACTGATGCATGGGTTAGCCAACGTGAAGCTACATCATAATAAAAAAAAATAGTCTCTTACTCGAATTGAGACAGCCAACAAATAGTGTTGATACATAATAGTATCTGTATAATTTGTGATCAGAATGAATGAAATTGCTTAACTCTTTCAATCATACAATAGTGAAATCCAGTAAAATAGTAATTTGAATGAAAGGAAAGCTAATTACAGTATTAATTACAAATTACACTTAATAAAATCTAAATACAATACAATTGTTACGAAGGCAAAATAATGCTGTTTTATCTATTCACGAATATGAAATACCAATAGAAGGATTTTGCCCCCATAAGAGCCATTTCAGAGTAAATATAGCTAAATGTTCATTTAAAGATTTTTTTTAATATTAGCTACCGATTCAACAATTTGTACTATCTAATTAATTTGGAACTACTAACGATGAATGTCATTATATTTATCCATATAATTCAACTTGATGGAAAATTGAAATGAAATAATCTTAAATATCTTCCTTCTAATGACATAAATAAAATGACTGAAGTTTATGACATTGTGAAATCTAGCAATCTATCTATTGTGTATTCTATGACATTGTAAGATCTATTTCATTATGATTGAGTTTAATATTGATAATTATTTATGACGTGCATAATATTAAGAACGAAATGCATCAGTATGAAGGTTATTGCCATATTAATATATCAGATTTATCATTAATTTTTTTTTAACAGAATTAGGGAAAACCCATTGACATTATGTGTATTACAAAAGCATATAATTATGTTAAGGTGGAAGTTGGCGTTCAAAATTACAATTTTTAGGTTATCATTTTTATGAGGGATTATAGAGATGGAGACCATGTATTCTAATAGGAAATACTTACCAATTTAATGAAATTAATAAATTTACCAGTATGTCTGTGTTTCAGATATATTCGGATGCTTTGCAATTGAACTGCCTAAACAAGAAATATAGGTTATCTGTTATGTTTTATAGAATTCTTAAAATGAACGCTTAATAAGTTATTGCATGAGGACAATTAAATTTTTTTCTGGTAATAATTACAGATTTAATAATAGCTATAATTACACCAAGTAGCAAAATTTTCCTATTATTGTAGACTTAAACATAGCACACTAATAGACGCTTTGATTAATTACTGATCTTAATCAAGGTGAAAGCAGCTTAACGGACGGTTTGCACTACAAGCACCTTCGATTATACTTAGTAGTATTATAAACGTTTACAGGACCACAATAAGTAGATCTTAGATGTATATGTTTGTTATTAAAGCAATTAGTAAAGACCTTATAATTGCACCTAATAAGATAATTTATTCTTGTTAACATTTTGATTTAATCTTCTGTAATAGAAGGACTGTGGTATACGTTTTGAGTATGGCTACTATCTTCTCTTCTTCTTTTCCTATATCCCCCCGTCGGGGCAAAGGGCAGACACAAAGTTTTTCCATCGCGATCTGTCCGACGCGGCACTTTTTATTTCACTCCAGGTAAGACTCAATGATTTTGCTTCCGCCAGGACAGTACGGCGCCATGTCTGTTTGGGACGGCCCCGCTTGCGTTTGCCTTGCGGGTTCCGTGGAATATGATCGTAAGGACGGCGGAGTGTGTGGCCAATCCATTGCCATTTGCGACGCTTGATTTGGATGTCTATGGGGTCATCGTGGCACAGACTCCACAAATCCTCGTTAGAAATAACCTCCGGACAGAAGATTCTCAATATGTATCGCAGGCAGCGATTAACAAAAACCTGGAGCTGATGTGTCAGGTCTTTTAGCACCTTCCATGTCTCACATCCGTATAGCAGTACCGACTTCACGTTTGAATGAAAGATTTTTAGTTTCATTCTATTGGAGAGGTATTTTGCCTGCCATACGGGTAGCGGACTCGCAAAGGCACCTTTCGCCTTATTAATTGTGGCGGCGACATCAAGATCTGTTCCTCCCGCATCAGACACATGGCTACTATACAACAGGGATATTATAATATTGATTTGTATTTTTTTGTAACTTCTAATGGATTGCTAGCGCCTTTACGTCCTGCTACTATTATAGGTAAAAATTAACTTATGTAACCTGCATTTACCATTACTAGAGTGATCGGTTGTCCAAACCAATAAATAATATGATGACTTTAAAGAAAATACATTATTGCCCCTTATAGTGCGTGACGATATGGACCGCGACTGACCTGATGACAGCTTTAGTATTTACCAATAATTAATGAATAAATAAATGCTAATAAGTTTACTTTTGAAGACACATTAAAATGTTTGTTGTCACCGAATACTGTATAATGAGCGGTCTATGTTTTAAATAATGAAATTACGAATAAATACCAATGAAAACTTAGTTGAATACGTAAATAATTATGCAGCAAATGTATGGGTCAACTACTTTACTTTGGATTGTAGTACTAAACCTTTAAAAAGAAGGAATAATATGGCAATATGGTTTGTTTGTTAGTAGTATCCCAACTGTACTAAGGATATATAGTGAACGTAACACAACTAAAAAGGCAAATATACAATGGCGGACCTATCCCATGAAGGGATCTCTTCCAGATAACCAGCGATAGATTGAGAGGATATATTTACTCAGTTAAAGGGTTGGTTTTACTGAATATCAGCGTATAGTTCTGCATCTTGCTAAGTAAGTATTACCTTTTCGTAGCGTACCGGTATTTAAGTAAATGTGTACTTTATGCTATTATCATATGCTTACGTATGACAAAAATATACGCATAATATACTAACGCAAAAATCTAATTAGATATTAGGTGTGAAACATTTTACAATTAAAGAAAAAAAACATGTTTTCATTTTTTTTTTGTTGTGTCGTGTTTTTTTTTATCCAAGAAATAAACATATTCTATTCTATTAACATAAATGTTGATATTAAAAATATCACTAATAGCAATGGCTAATTTAATTAATTTATTTTACTAAATGTATTTATTTTACGAAATACTAAAGTACCGGTTATAATGACAAGATACAAGCTCTGCTTAGTTCAGACACCAGTCTCTCACAATCTTAAATAAAACAATTTAGTAACTACCTTGTTTGTTAAATTTAGATTGTGGAGAAAAATAAAATAAAAAAAAATTGAATTTTTTTTCGAATGTCATACCTAGGATAATTATGAAATAATTCGCGCTGTTATCAGCCCAATTTTTTTTGTATGTTATAGTTTAATGTTGGAAAAGGTATCTTTCCTTAAGAAACGAATTTTTTCTTTAGTATTATTGTATAAGAAAACAAAATGATAAAGAGGGGAGTATGTAATGTTACCTTTCTTTTGTTACCCATGTAATCAAATGTCACACCATGTCACATTATTTGTTCATGTTAGTAGTTAGTACTGTGTCATTTACGGTAGCTGAATTTTAAGGATTTTTTTTTTAATAGGCTTTTTTTTGAAATTTGGTTTGTGGCTATTTGTGAAAATTGTAAATGGCTTTAGTCCTTATTTATTGTTAATTTTTTGTCGTTATTGTAAGCTGTAAGTTTTCCATTGCGATAAAATAAAATAAATAATATTATTTAAAAGGCAATAGTAATATTAATTTAAATTGAACACAATAGAATTATTTAAACGAGGCCAAATAATAATTCTGAACTTGCATTGAATTCCTTGACAAAATATTACTGAAACAGATGTCAATAAAATTTAAGGTTTTTGTATTGACAGTAAACTAAAATGGTATCTCAGGGTATATATAAATAGATTACGTATGCAATAGATAAAGTGAGTACACATAATATGAACGGTCTTTTTACCACTACAAATTAAAAATATGGTTCTCACAGCATATCAAGCATATGTAACGTTATAATATGGTACCTATAATATATTCGGGCAACTCAATCAACTGAATAAAGAGTGCCATGTCTTTTTTTATTTAAGTTTAATTATCACCCTACTCTTAATATATACAAATTTTTGACAGCATTTATAATCTATTATTTTACAAGAGCTCGTAATAGATTTTAATTGCACCATCAAATAGTTCATTTGCTAGAGTCAATTTATAACGAATTGCCAAAACCACTACAAATGGCCAGAGATATAATAGCGATAAATTGAGTGAATTTCTGAGAATTAAATCCCAATTCATAATTAGGTTTTAATATATTAATTTTAACTAATGTTGACTAATATTTGTTATATTAAAAACAGAGAGCTATGTAGGTATTTGACTTCCTAGCTTAACGGATTAAACTCAGGTAAGACATTGCTCAGAACAGGGAAACTACGGTACCTACTCACTGTATATATATATATTTTTAATTTTCATTGATTACTCTTTTACAACTGTGCAAAAGGTTAGATGCAGAATCATACCCGGACCTCCCGGTCTCAGATTCCCTGCTCGGGCTCTGTCTCGGACACTGCAGACTTCTCATCGTCAGCATTAATTCTCAGTCTTTAGTACAAAACTCTGTCTTCGTGCACAGATCTCCAAGTCGAGTGCACTCTTGCCGATCAAACGCTTATGCTCCTTCTACTTTTACTGCTGCCAGTGTAACTCTTATGACTCTGAGAATCAGCAGACTCGAAGACTTTTAGGACTCCCGATTGAGGACTCTAAGACTCTGAGGACTCCCGATCGAGGACCCGAAGACTCCGAGGACTCCAAGAATTCCGATCGAGGACTTTAAGACTCCGAGGACTCCCAGGACTGCAGATGGAGGACTCCAAGGATTCCGCGCTATCCGGTGTTGTACCAAGTTTTTCAGTTTTGAGCTCCTTGAAGTTATCAGAGGCACCTAATCAGAAGTAGGCTGCCGTCTATCTGTATCATCCATGTCTATGTTATCGACCTGAAACTGAAACACGGCAGGACAACCAACTGACCCAGAACAAAAAGATTGCATTTCGGGGTTCGTGTACGTACGTATTATAAGTATGGGAGTTTCATTCCATAAGTCCTGTATATCGATAAATTATGACCATCACATATTATTTGTGTATGCCTCATATAATAGACCGCACCTACTTAGATTTTAGATAAAAGTGACATAGACCATAGGACGGCTTCGAAAAATTAAAATGTCGGATATACACGATATATAGGAGACTGAAAACAAAGTTGCATCGCTCCAATTAAATTGTGTATCAAAATGAAGGGAAATACAATCTCAACTATATATTTCAATTTTAAAGTAAATGTAATATATATATTAATGTACTTGAGTGAGAAACAATTCAAATAAATTTCTTTAAATTTATATCAGTTCAATCAAGGTTCACCAGTTATTTATAAGAAAAACCTAATTATGTTTTACCTTTGTATGCTTATTACAGAATTTAAGGTGCTGTAATTAATACATTTTCAGCTATGTGTCTATCTGTCAATAACCATATACAGCTATCAAGCATGTCAATAGTTGTGCTGGTGATGGCCCAGCCTCAAAAGAAGTCTTATAGTGACATTCCAAAATGATAAAAATATAAAATTGATTGATAATATTTTCGTTTCATTTTAAAATTGATTCAAATTGCTCCCTTTTAAAATTTTTTTTTTCGAAATTGTTCGAACTACAATTTCATGTATTATATTTTCGTTGTGTGATGAAGTGTGATGCAAGGAAAAAATAACATAACGAAATTATCAGCGACATGTGGTTCGAAAAACGTAGACTACTCGCCCTTATAGAATATTGTCCCGATAATAGCGAGTTGCAACTTGATTCGACCGATGCTTCCAGGGAGTACCCTGGCGAAGCAATATGCTGCTGATAATGATAAGCGTATATATATTATTAGCCTGATATGTAGCCAAACAAAAATGTAGATCACTCGCCCTTACAGGATATTGTCCTGGTAAAAGCAAATGACAACTTTATCTGACCTGTGCTTCCAGGGAGTGCCCTGGCAAAGCAAACATGCAGCCAATAATATATTTATGTTATGAAAAACACTAACTTTAATATGCTATTCATCAATCACACAACGAATTTGATCAATTTGAATGTGAAAAGTACGTGAGAAAAAAAAAATATGAAGAAAAAATAATAATATTACAATACCTTTTGTGGGGGTGACTTCTATTCCGCTTCTGAAGTTGTAAACTACACTCTGAAGATTAAGGAAAGGTTCAAACCTAACCTAACCACGGCAAGGTTACGTGCCCCTCCTCCGCACGTAACTATACGTCACAGCCAGATCTTCTCGACGTTCTACCGTGCTAACTAACTTTTATTCATTTAATCACTATCAGGACAAGGGAAACTTCATATTATCATATCAAAATATAAATACCAAAAATAGACAATCGAGCATAGTGACGTTGATAAATTAAATTAGACTGTGTCCGGCAAAGGTCCGGACACTACGACAAACACGAACTGAATGAGCCCCGATTGAGCGTTGCACAGCCTTATAAGGGCGAATAGTGGGGGAAATGTCAGAAAAATATAATGTAAACAACATATACAAAGGCTAACAGTATACGTATATTTATGTACAAGTATGTACATATATTAATGAATGTTACAATTATGATGACGAAATTGATCAATTTTGATTGGGTCAAATTTAGAATATATTAGCAAATTCGAATATCACAGCCTAAACGTATACCCAAATCACAGCCTAAACGTAAACAAACTAAAGTTAATAAACACAGTACCGAATCGAATAAAGCTACAAGTAATATTTTTAACCCAATTCCTATATGGTGGGAAGTTGTTGAAACAATATTACAGTTAGCTCATAAGATTGCCCGTTTTAACGACCATATATGAATGGATAATCAGAATTACCATAACACACAGTAATTACAAAGCTGGCTTTCCGGTTGCGAGACCTTTTACTAACACGGTAGTTTTCTTGGTATTCGGAATATATAATACAAGCACAGATGTATGATAAAATGAATAATATTATTCACCAGATCTTTCTGGGATAAACACTGATACTAGTAATCGAGTTAATCTAATCTTGGGGAAAACCATCAATACATAAAACACATTTGGAGAAAACAAAAATAATGACAATGTTTTATTTACATTTTTCTATGAGATATAAAATCGTACATGGGAACGACGCATTAAAAAATAGCTTTAAAATGGAAATTCAATTGAACAGTTCATATAATTTGTAAGGCGGAAACGACAGCGGAAGCGGCGTCACGCTCCGCAGCGCAAGCGCATGATGACGTCACAGCGCAGGGACCTGGACTGACAATTGGTTTTATGGTGGGTGACTCCGTGGATTGGTCAGCGATTATGGAAAAACCGTTCCAACAGTTCATAAGTTAGACAGTAAATAATTCTTAAAAATTAAAAATAAAAAAGAAATATGTAGAGTAAAATAATGAGAGAGGAATAAGCCAAAATTACTATTATCTAAAAACTCGGAAAGTCCCTATAAAATTGATTGATTGTTTGGTTCAAAGCAAATATAGTTTGCAAACGTTTTTTGTTTTGCAAAAATTACAAGAGAGTGTCTCTTGTAATTTTTTTATATCCCTATATATTTACCTAGTTACTAATGGGTCAGTCATATTCATTGTTGAGTGACAGACAGATTCAATTTCAGGTGAAAAACGAGCCAGAAATGCAATACTTTAAAGTGTCACGTTTATCAAATAATATGAAGAGTATCATTTGACACTTCAAGGTGATTACAGTATCAATAATGTTAAGATGCTCGAGTAAACGGTTGAGAAAAAATTCACTCTAGAAAGTTGCAAAAGATAAGATTATTATTAAAAACACAATATCAAAGGAGGTTATTTTTTTATATTCACTGAAACAGAAATAGTTAAAGAAAACATATATTTGAGTGGAGTGTTTATAAAGTCAATATTATATTTGGAAAGTTCTCTAGCAATAAGAGCTGTCTTTCACTCTGGAATTTTGGGATTTCAAGGTTGGTTGGATTGTCTAGCAGAGTATGAACATTCCATGTGGCTATGTTAGGGAGTGGCCAAGAATATGGCTGGACATAGAGCTGTTTAGTAAGACATTTTGCGCCGAGCCCATATAACAATGAGACAAGAATGAGGAGGTGAGGAAGGAAGATGATGATGACGTTTGAAATTTAGCGTGCAATGGGCTAGGAGAAGCTCGAGATTAAAGTCTTAAATCAAATAATAGATCAGTTTGCTATTAAAATTTTGTGGAACGGACGAGGACATCTAATAATTTAAGATGGCTTAGAACACTTTCGATTAAGTCACCTTTTAAACAAAAAACAACTAGATCAAATTCGGTTAATCCGTTTGGAAGCCACGATGCCACAGACAGACCTAAAGATACACGTCTAACTTATAACACCCTTCTTTTTGCCTCGGCCTTAAAAAGCATATTAACATAAACAGAACCTAATGAAATGCCTTTATTGCACTTCAACCGGATGTAGAACTTCAGTGAAAGTAAGCAATCGTGCAATGTGCTATTTTCATCAAAAATTACGTATTAATTGTTCTTGATCGGACTCGGTATCGTATGATATCATATCGTTACTGCGTGACTCGTCACATTCGTGAAGCGATGTGAAGCGTACGATTCGAATTCGATGCTGCATGCATTGGATGCTGCTCTCGAATAACTCAAATAACTTTCTATGCATCGAGTTAGAATAGAAATTGCCGCAAATGTCCATGATATCTCTCGAATTTAATCTATGGAACGAAATAAAGTGTGTTACCCATCGGCGCTGTTATCGTATCGTGCTAATGTGGTTTTGTCACGTATTGCCAGGTTTATCTGTTGTGTTGACATGAACTTGCAGCTAATATAAGACTAGATGTTTATGTCATGTCCGTTCGATTGCTTAATGATATTGATTTGCTCACTACTAACTACTTTATGGTTTCTTTATTATCGTTTTCCTTCAAATTACACATCCTATTTTGGTTAGCAATCGGAAATATATCATTCTCTTTTTAGATTTGACCAATTGAAGATGAAAAATCTGGTTTAACAGAGTAACTTGTTCATGTTCCTCGTGATGCTGCTAACCAAACATTAAACTGGTTGTTAAATTTAACAATTCTTCTTAGTACAACGGAAATTTAAACAGTACTGTTTTTACCTTTGTAAAATTGTATCTGTTCGTTTTTACTCATCGCTTTAATTTATTGTAATGATTTAAGTAGGTCATTGAATAAAAATAAAGTTTGATCAGTGTTGCCGGTAGGTTCGTCCAATGCAGCTGCGTTCGGGTTCTCAGTAAGCTAACAATAAATATCAGTTACAGTGTCGGATCGCCAAGCGAATTGGATGACATGGATTGTAGAATTGAAATTTGAATAATCAAGCGAACTATTGAAAGTCAGCTCTTTACAATGAAAAATAAGTCTGCAAATTGTGAATTAAATATTGATAAATAAAAGTAACTTAGTATTAAACAATAGTATCTGTCATACATTGTAATAAAGTAGTCTCATCTCAATACACTTGTCGGCATACCAATCATAAATTAGATGTTAACAAAATGAAACATCAAACAAATACCTACCACTAAGTCTGATACTTCTAAGACTAGTGAGGAATTAGTATCCATAGTTACAACGCTTTCCACAGCAACTGAGACAATGAGAGAGAACAACTACGTTGTAGTTACTACAATAATGTGATAATGACGTCGTCGGAGACTGGGAAGCCGGGCCACTAACCCATTTATGTGTGGCGGGTGGTAATTGAATTACAGACCTGACTGACGCCACAGCACGATCGCAATATGACGCTTGCATACGCATGATTTTTGACGTCTTTCAAGACTTTGAACTTCTTGAAAATGAAACGTGTAATGATACGTTGTTATGTATAATTCAGCGTGAAATTGATATTTTCTTTTGTGAAATTAGAAATTGCTAAAGCAATAAAGTTAGATTTCTATTGAAATAAATTTACGTTAGTGTATAAATCTTGTGTTTTCATTTCTTATTTATCTTCCAAATATTATGATTTATAATCTATGGAAGATAAATAAGAAATGAAAAATTTTCTTAACTTAGCAATTGATTTGTCAAAGTGAAACAGTTTCAGATGTATTTATTCACACTTGGATTAAACTAAAGAATGTGAACATTAAAACTAGACTAAAATACTTATGTTATGATTTTATGATTCACTTGGACATAATTTTCTTTCCGGAAAACTGCGAATTAAAGAAAAGAGTTGAAGCTCGGTTAGTTTCGTACTTACAATGCGTAAAGTATTTCATATCTCCTTACCTGCAAGAAAAATAAACATTTTATTAGTTTTACGAATTTACACAGTAAATAAGTTTTGAAATAATAGAAGTGTAACAAAAGAGGGTTATTGTAAATTCGTCCCTAGAGTTAATTCGGTACTTAAAAACTTTCTGTAAATTCGTCCTTCGGTTTTTCGTACAGACAGCAACAAAAATGAAGCACCCCAATATGATAAAATCAAAGTAATTATATCATTAAATATTAATTTACAACAATAGCTTCATAATTTATCTAACATCTAGTTATTTGTATAAAAAAGGTCGGGTAATTTTAGTTTATTTTTTCAAAATATAAATAAATTTACAAAAATAATTGTCATACCTACGTATGACTTATTTTTGTTAATACAAAAATCCTACAAACTTTGATATAATCACAGCGAGCCAATTTGCTTGCGATGCGATTTCTGCCAATTATCAGGATAAATTCATCTTACGTTTTCAATGATCACGGTATAAAATAGTTATAATTTTAAATACGTATCTAACATAAAAAAAATTATGGTAGTTAATACTACATTGTGAGTTATCAGTTTACTGTTAACTGTAAGTACATTTTACAAAAAAGAAACTTGAGTGGCAAAACCACAAAAAATTAATAATTTATATCGAAGTCCGAATTTACTTTGAATGTATGGAATATTAATTAGGTACCGAACTAACTCTAGGGACGAATTTACAATAACCCACAAAAGAGTGTCTAGAAATGACATAAGTTGGATTCAAAAATTGTTTTAATTGCTGCCTCCATAAACAACAAAAGTTCAATGCTTATTTATATTGCAGTTGCGCTATAATTATTTGATGACAGCACAGCAAACATTGTATTGTATGGGGTTGCTAAATGATGAGGGAATTGCTTGCATCATTGCGTAGTATTCGGGTATTACTTTATGTAATGACAGTATATACGTTTCCGGTTATTATTTTAATAATCGCAATCTAGGCTAGGACCATGATGCAATCGCTCAAGTTATAGTAAATGCGCATGCGCAGGCACGCTGTCCGCATTTGACCATTTGAGTTACTTAGTCGGTTCCATTAACAAACGTTAATATTGTAGAGTCACTTAATGGTCGTGTTAATTAAACTTTGCATTGCTTTGTAACTGTAACTTAAAATCTAAGATGTGGTAAAATCGATTGTCTAAAACGTAATATTTGTTACATATTTTGCTTTACGAGGCTGATATATTGCGTCGCGACGAAACATAGGATGACTAAGTATACATATAATATGTATATAAACATAATTGTTCATCTTGAATATATAAAGGTACGTAAGTTTTGTACCATTACAATAGAATAGACTAGAGTAATCTAAGACTATATAAAGTAACATATTCTTATTGATCATTTATGGGTAAAATTTTGTTCATTCCTGTTTGAAGTGAAATTATACTCAGGTCAATAGGCTTCACTTTACTATTCAATATTGGACTGTTCTATTGACCTCTACGAACGAACAATTCTAGACTGAGCTGATTGTTTGCCATAATACACAGGCAAACAAACGCACGCAAAGAAAACAATAACTGTTCATTCTCGAACAACAATACTGACTTATTTACAAATGAATTGCGAGGATTATTGCTCGTAGTTAAGCTAAATGGGAATCGTTCTGTACAAGACGAACTTATCTATGACACGTAGATAGAGGATAGTCTTCCTTCAAGATAAAGGTGGAAATTGTGGACTTGTTGTTCAGTGAGCTTCTTGCAGCTGTGATGATGATAATTCAATTATCTCCTAATTAAATTCGATGTTGGAGATCCTTGACAATTTATCACAACTTAAATAAAATGAAGACAAACATTACAACTAGTTTCAAAATAAATTAATAGAAGGAAATGATAACTAACACAGCCAATGAGGTTTTTCTAAAATGAGTACATACAATAATCTGTTTACACTGTCTATTGTCAAATTCAAATGATAGTTTCGTATTCAACTAGCGCAATCTGGTGGGAGAAGAAATCCTGATCACCATTCATCATCATCAAATTTAAGAGCTAGGCTCTTGTCGGTGGAGTTCCTTCCATTTTACTCTTTTCATTGTCAACTGTTTCACTTCCTGATACGATCCGACGCTAACCTTTTCCTTTATTTATCTAATGTAACTCTGTCTTCTTCTTGACCATTAACCATATGAAATTCACATTTTCAAAAATAAGGTTGCGCGGCAATTGGTAAATAATAAATGATCCACCGATTCCGTTGGTCCCCAGTGGATCACAGAATGATCATACTGTCGTTCTGCATGAGCGGTATCCTCGGCTGCGCAATGGAACGTGACTGGTCCGCGAATGTCCAATTGGAACTCCCTTTTCGACGGAAATCATTACTTGACTGCAATAAATCAATTACTTAATGTCGCTTTAGGTATAATTTTCGTAAGTTTTCGACATTAAAATTACAAGTGCAGGATTTAATAAATTAAACGTATCCGAATCTCCGAGTAAAGTTCCATGTGTAAAGAATGAAAATAACGAGATAGACAACAATCCTGCCTGAAATATTAAAATTTCACTATTCGAAAGAGTCAATATCCGTTAACACCAAGATTAAGAAACATTTCCATGTTGTATCCGATAAACGACTGATACTGTGATACCGCATAGGTGTTTAATCGATTAAAAACTATGTATCAAGATATCCGAACTATTACACCTATCAGTCCATCAGCTATTCGGCACACGTCGCAAAGTGCGAAGCATTTGACACTTTCTATTTTTGTTGAGGCGTCAACTTCTTTGACGACTGACATAATTCATATCCACAGGGATTGACTATGCTTCCTATTAACGGGTTATATGTACATTATATGCTAGCAATGCAACAATCACATTTAAATTTTAATCTGGTACAGTCAACAGCACATCAACCTTAGCAAATAAGCAGCTATTACTGGTCCATGCATGGCATGGAGGAGATATTCTCTGTGATGCATGGTAATTCGATTTGACATGCAGTTGACTGAACTCTTTCTTCTAACTGAAATCTAAAATTAAACCACGAAGTTGAACATAATTACGTTAATAATGCATATCGAATGCAGAGATGCATCATCAATCGTATTGATGAAAGTAGCATTTTTATCGGTCGTGAATGTCGAGCTATTTTGAAACGAATAGTTACATTACCTAGTGATTTCATAAATGTTTAGAAAATGCCAGGTCGTCGTCCGTTCGAGACGAATGCACCGGGGATGGCAACCGCAGCGCTTCGCATGCGGTCGTTGGTGGCATTACTCCAGAACACGACAACGGATGGTAAATAACGTGACTTTATTATCGAGTAAGCAGCGGGAATACAAAATATATTCAATGGGATTATTTAGTTGACATTCCAAACATTTTTCAGCATCATTCTTCAGCTGTTCTCGTGTCTAGCTAACATTTCTAAACATAAATGTTTTGCTTTAAATTGATATGAAAGACGTAAGAAGTAAGTATAAAGCCAGTCAGATCAGATCCCATAGAAATATAGTCATGTAAAATATTACCACTAGACAAGTGCATATAGCTTGCAACTGAAAAAGCCATCAGATCTAACGATGAATCAAGCTACTCACTACAACTTCGCACACTCATGTTTAACATCCTCAAGCGCAACTAAATCTGTTTCTGGTAGCAAAGCCAACTCTCTAGTAGCTAGTGATAAATCAAGAGTATATACAGCCTGACCTAGAACAAGCTGTAGTGTAAGTGAAGCGAGCAACAAGCCGTCTAATCGGATTATTTGATTTGCAGCATTGAATCAACGGGTCCTAATCGCGTCCGCATCAGCTACCGAGACTAAAGAGGCGCGGCCAGCGATCGCCAGATAACAGATAGAAAGCGCCGTTGAAATAACACCAACCGCGTTACGCGCTCTGAACAAACTTTAATCGGAACTGATTGTTAACTACGACCCGTTGATCTATTTAAAATTGCAAATATGTGTTTGGATTGTAAACCTGAGAAAGTGGTTCTTATGCACCATTCTTTGTTGAAAATGTTTTGTCTACGGGCAATTAGCCATAGTGAGTTACAGCCCTTTACAATGCGGTAACATACACTATTGTATTACATATATGATATATTTCATGGTGTTCTTTCATGATGTTATGTGTTGCAGATTTAATAAATCATTAATCATTAAAATAGATTCAAACATTATCATCATTATTTGTCACATGACAGATAACTACTTTAATGATTGTGACTCTTGGGTGTGGTTGGTGTGGGGTGCAATTTCAAATGTGAAGTCTCGGTGGCCACAAAATGCAATTCGAAATCACCGCGCCCAATGTCAGCAGTTACAAGGTCGCCACTCACAATAACGCCTCTGTTAAACGTTTAGGCAGTATAAAGAGAACTAAATTGCTTCCCAGCGTGGTCATTTTTGCGATTAGTGTTTCACATGTGGGAGTTTCATGTCCTTTAAATGTTACTTAAACCAAATTGATTGGACTGCGACATTTAAGAAAATTTATAAACGAATACATTCCTTAATTGATTTCTTTTTAGATTTGATGCCTGATGTGACTGACTGAACTTTAAATTTCGGACTTGTCTCACTAGAATCTTATTGGAATAACAATTTGCTGCATATTTTCAAGATCTTTCATCGTAATCGCTTCCTAGATCATTTTCTTTATACTCCCTCGGCTATTAAGTGTAATTCTGGAGATCCCTAGTTTCTGCCTATCTGGTACTTATATGTATTTTCATTATGAAATTTATGCAAAAGCACAGAATACATAATAGGCAAAAGATACAGAACAATTCATACTCATACACATGACATAATACTCAATCAGCATGCAGAAATGCAAAGTTAACTTAATGTAGCTATACTGTAACTAAACATAATGTAGATATTTTTATATTCAACCAGTAGAAGCAATGTTAATACAAATTAGAAAGAAGGAAATGATAAAGTTAATAAAATAAGGACATTTCATGTCAATTTTAGTACATAGACTGATAGAGTTTGTTAACCTGCGAGAAATATGGGCAAATCGATCGAATTCAACGATTACTTGATTTTGTGGCAGAGTCCGCTACTGTATGTAGGTGTCTGCGAAATGTTTTGACAAACCAAGTAAGTGCTATTTAGAATTCTGAAATGTTTATGTTTATTTGATAAGTCCACAGACAAGCAAATAATAATTTAAAACATTCTCTGTTCCGATTACAGAAACATTCTTAGTAGAAAATATTGGATAGGAAACAAAATAAAACCAAAAACTGAAACCTTGTTAACGTAGTAAGGGGGCAAAAAATTTACAGATTTCAAGTCGGTATCGGATTTTAGTGAAAAAGTGAAACTGCCATTATGTACTGCGCTCTCGATTTTAACGCGACGAAGGAAAAGTGTCGCAATCATAAAATTTTGTCCGAATAAAAACAAAAAAAAATGAAAGCGACGTTTTTAAGCCATAAAATTCAAAATTTATAGGTTGTATTTCTTGTAATAAAAGAAGATAAGGGGAAATGAATATCGGTTTATCATTATAAATAAGAGTCATTCGTTTTTTTTTTATTTTAATTTGAATGTGATGTAACTCATTAACATAACCAACTACCTAACTACCTACCCATTTATTTAATACTCAAAATCATCTCCTATTGATTGCATAATGTGTTTATTTACAAACAGTCGTTCTTTTTCTTCATTTAGATATCCTGACAGCTTAAAGATGTCTACCATTCTCCTTCACAATCATTTAGCGAAGACCTGACAACTAAGTGTATCTGTCCATTTGTGTTCATTCTACATTCTACAGACCATTCTACATCCGTGTCGCAGGAAAACAAGTCATAAAATATAATATTCTGAGAGTTTCCGCTGGCCAAAGCGGCATCCCGATTCATAACCAACATATTTTAAACTGTTCGACAGGAAATTGTTTATTTCGTACCGACAGGCACCTGTCATTTCTGAGTCCAGCCAGAGATATAAAGGAAAGGGAGGAACCGCTCCAAATAGTTCAATGGGAGATGATATGATTGGATTTTATGAAAATAAAAGAAGAATAAGCGAAGTTACAGGTGCGTCCGGCTACTAACGAAATGAACATCGTCAAACTAGAGCCAAGAACAGCTGATCAAATATTAGTACTTATAAGAATTAAGTAACAAAAATATATGAATCAACATGGGTACAATTAACCATAATAGAAAAGAAATATTTATATGGTTTAACAGTACCGAGATATTTTAAATTTCGACGAATTTGGGATGACTCATCCATAGTTTACTTGAGATAAGAAAAACAATAGAAATGTCATACATATCTGCATACTTACCAGAAGAATTTATCAATATGGAATATAAGACTGGATATATTATATACCTAAATACATAATAAAAATGTACAATTTTCATTAAAAACACTTTCTGCTGTCGGATGGTATCTAATCATCGGATTTAAGACTAGTGATAGAACACTATGATAAAGATTGTATTGTTGTAGATGAAATTTTGTTGTCAGTTTTAAAGCAGACAAATTATTTATTTTATCATACGGTAAACAGCATATCAACCTACCCAAATGCATTGCAAATTTGTCGCTATTACCGCCGCAAGAGGTCAATGCAGGGTTTACTTTACATGCTGACTGTACATTTGGTGATTATAAATAGTTGCATGGCATGCATGACGTCATCCACACTATAAAAGTTATTGGTCAGAGATGGTCATTCCACAAGTGTGTTTACGACTATTTTATTTGTCATTAATAGATGTACCTCAATCAAGGCCATTATGTCCATAACTCCACTATAAAAAATCAAGTTTAGAAATGCTTGATAGTCTGAAATTTCTATTTATTTTATCGACACTTTTCACTTTAAAGAGAAATGGTATTAAATTGAAATATTCGTCGTAAGACCGTCGTCGTAAGAGATGCTCTAGACGGTGTCTTTACATGAAAAACATAAGCAATGATTCTTGGCAATGTTAATAAAGTGGTTTTGCCATCAGCCTTCTATATTTCACACATTAGCTGACAAATCAACTTGAGTATATGTTTTATCACGATATTTTCCTTCACCGGAGAAACATTAGGCATATCTAAATTTCTGTCGATAAGGCGGCCCAGACCATCGGACCATGGAGGTAGTTGGCCATAGCATGCACAATGCTGGCTTGAATAATAAGCATGTGGAATTGTGAACGTCAAAACGAGTTTGAATTACACCTGGCGACATTTCTATGTTGCAGGTTTTTATCGACGATTTTATTGCCTTAGCTTTTTTCAAAAGAATTTATTGCTCAGTCTAGTATTATTATCATCTCAGAATTTGGTATTATTATTATGATGAATGAATTTGGAATTGCTTTTCTGTCTAGCATTATTATAATCTAGGAATTTGGCTACAGGATGCAATCCGGTTTAATTTTAATGCTTCGAAAATCATAATAAATATATTAATTTTCTTCTTAGCATGTCGACTCGGCGGATTAAATTAGTGAGGGAGGACCAACACCAGAATATACTTATCTAAATATAATACTACTGACAGGATTTCTACTTGCATTACAATCAATGTGCCATCGAATCGCCTAGGTAAATTAGGACTTTACACTGGTATTAATCTATGTAATTATTGATATATTTAAATTTATAATAACGATTGTTGCATGGTTCATTAATTCGGTCCTGCCTGTTATTTACATCAGGCGGACAAGTAAAGACTGAACTCTTTACACACTGCAATGACGTCTATATATTACCTAGAAAAACGTTCAGCTTTTTATATGCTGCATATTTACGAGTAGTAAGTTATGTAAAGAAATAGGTAATTGTAAGCAAGTGGTTTTGCTAGTTCACATTTAGGTTTGAAGCACAATAAAATTCGCATGACGTAAGCTCGCATTCAGGTTCTGCAGCCGTCATATGAATTATCATTCAATTGATTATAATCCCTTCACAATTTGCCTTGGAAATGTGTACATTTATTTATATTTACCAACATCAGTTGGTTAGGAAGTTATGATTAGAGAGTGCGAGTTAGGATAATGTATCATTTAATTAGATACATAGAGAAAGAATTTTGTTGTCAGTAGGAACGAATCGATCATAATATGATACTTTCTTCGAGTCACGTACGCCAATACAAAATGATAAAACATCTATTGATTCGTCTGTCTTCGCTTTTAACGTGCCTATTGAATTTGTTCTAATTAACACTTTATTGAATATCTTTGAATTAGAAATTTAGGAGTACCGTGACAGTGTCTGTCGCCGCCGTCTTGCCGGTGTTTGATGATGCTAGACCAAACCAAGAGTTCCTGCATGGCGGCCGCGGCGGCTCGCCACCACACAATCCATCGGTCAACGGCGCCCCTGGTGGAATTATGTAGCTGATAATAGCTGCAATCATTCACTGGGGACACTCTCCAAGCCCCGGGTCACTGGGCCGTATCCAACACTCACTCACTCAATTATCACCGCCCACAATACAGTCACAACACAGTTTCTTCGGTGACATGACGACAAATGTTTTGGAAACAATGGCAGTAGCAAGCACCGTGCAAATACGACCAATCCGATCCAGTGTTTGTAATAAAATTACTATATTTATCACCAACAACAACGGATTTGTCCACAAATATTTACTGTTTGTTCCGAAGGACCACGGTAAACTACTCGTCAATAGACAGCGTTCGACACGATAACACTGACGTGACGGTCTTTATCTTTCGAATGCTTTAACAATACTGGCTGGATTGGAGGACTGGAGGCAGCTGTGCGGGACCGAGAAAAAGAGAAAGAACTATACGTGACGTATCGGCAATGCCAGTCAGTCAGGTGCAAAACATTTAATCTAATATGTACCCTAAGGTGTTGTTGATAAAGTACAGTTTCCTAATACCGTTAGAACACAGCTGAGTCAGTTTCCTCGAACGTTGCGTGTGGAAACTCGAGTTCGGTGGAGCAGCACCGTCATTGAGCGTGAAAGAGACGGATATATAATATAGTCCGACGACGGAAAGCGATGTAGACCGAACGTAGACCGACCGCCAAGGCCGGTACGCGTCACGTTTCGCGAAGACTAGACGTGCCTCCATACCATACACACAATTCCATACATGTATTAGTGCAGTTTAATGCACTTTTTGTCCATTAATTCATAATAGCTCACAATATTATTAAGACACTAATATGAGATAAGAAAACAATCGATCTTTGTGCAAAGGTGATAAGAAGTACATGAAAATAAAAACATACTCATAAATTTCGCATGCTCAAGCGGAGAGTGATAAACATAAGATATGATAACAATGACTAACAAACAAATGATTCATTGCGAACGTAATGAACAGATCAACAATTTTGACTGTCCTAGGAGTCTCAAAAGTTCATCTATAATTTAACTGATCTATTAAGTGTCACGTAATTGCAAATAAATGATTTGATTTGACGTTTCCGATAGTTTTCTACTACTTGAGCTCTCTTATTGAGATCTCTATAACAAACCTTGAACAATTACACGAAGCTTGAGCCGGGTAAAAATTGATTCCCTGTGGAACCAGACGATTTTCGTTATAACAATCAATATCTCTTCATCTCTACAACTTTATTTCGAGCGTTAGTACTTTTAATTTGTCGATTAAAACCAAAATAATATGATCCCTTTATGAAATTTCTGATTTAGATGAGCATGTAAGCATCACAGAGAGAGAATTGCATTCGTTTTCTCTGCAGCTTGCTACTGAAGCGTGACATGCAAACTGCATTTTCAACTCTAGAAACTAAACACAAATGTCGTGTAAGAGCATATTGTGTGAAAAGTTCCCAGTTTCTTAGTGGCTATACTGCAATGTCCGTATGTGATGACCATATTAAGTGAACAAGTATTGACCTAATTACAGCGTCTTCGGTGTATTATTTATAATTGTAGCACCATATCACGGCTTCTTGAAAAAAAAAGGCTAAAGGCTGTTCATCACCAAAGGCATCATTAGTTAATATTGATCACAAACAAACAAGAATATTTTTAATAAACGATATATCATTAGAAAATGTTCATCGACCATTAATATTAATTAGTTATCTTTCATCGAATGTTAATTAGTTATTATCATAATGACTAAATATCATGTATATTAAACAATAAATAATTATACTTCTTTAGAAATTGCACGTCAACCTTCAGACGTCTGACGTAAATTAGGATCTCATAATAACGCTCGAAAATAAAACGAAGAAAAATACATAATATAAATTTCTAAATATAGTTTAACTATATTTAGAAATTCAGTTTTTACCAAAACCGCGTTGACACAATCTGAGTCTGCTCGGACCGAGTGGACTCTCTGATGATGATGACGCATTCGGACGACTTTCGTATGAAGAATACTCGGCTCGTATGACTCCATCCTAGTCCACTAAAGAGTAGACTCGATCCATGACTGCTCTGATTGTGTTAAGGTGTATGCCCGGGGGGCCGATTCTACTTATTACAAACGTGGATATCCCTTTCTCAATTGTGTCTGAAAATCCAAAGAAATAGTACTAAATCGACAAAATCTCTATAATATCTCTATGCTTTAGTACAATCTCTTTGGATTTTGAGACACAAACACAACTGAGGAACTGAGGCACGATATTTACGTTTGTAATGTATGTAGTACAATCAAGGGCCAGGAATTCAGGAAGTCTACCCAGTGCCGGGAGCGAGGCATACAATCGATATGAAGTAGTGGGCGGGCGGGTAAACGTCCGCCCTTCGCGACAGTAGCTTCTAGGTTTTATTTACTTTTACTTGTTCTTGTCTGACTTAGGAATTTGTTCATTTAAGCGGTCGGCTAGTTCGATTTCTTGGCTTAGGAGCAACGAAAAATGAGCTAGTATCTTTACTTGTTTACTGTTGCTAAAAACATAATATGTATACTTAATTTCATCATCACACACATGATCACATATTTGAGAACTATGTTCTTGTCGGTCCTCCATTTGCATCTATCTTCTGCCATCGATTTAACGTGCCTATACCCTCGCCTTCACTTTTATTTGGTCTATAAATGCCCTTCTTGGTTTTCCTTTTCCTTTTTTTTCATGTAAAACCTTAAATATAAAAATGTTAAACCGTTTAGTACCATCAATTATTCGAACACTGTCCTGTTGTTTTTTTTTTAAGACAAAAAATGTCGGTATTTTCTCCATGGCTCAAGTTAACAAAGGCAACGCCACAAACAAATCAACCTGTTGATATGACAGTGTTTTATTTTTTACAGAAAAGGGCGAAAATCATTAACCAAGCGGCTTTAGGTAAGTCATATAAGTAATTTCGAAAATATAACTCTCGCTAGGATTCACATCGAGTCACCAATCAAGACATGTAATACAAAGTAAATAAAGACTATTTTTTATCGGCAGAAGACTTTCTTTTCTCCGTCTGAGGCGAGTCATCCAGTTTGTTAACATATTGTAAATGTCAGTTAATGCCGCCAAACCGGACCGGTCGGGGAAAAAAAGGTAATTGTCTACTATCGGAATTGCCCCCGGTGTTATTTTGAAAGCTGCGGATTATTTTTAGACGCGTCTTGTGTCGCTGTTGACCTTTTCGGATATTTTAATTGATTACTTAGCGAAGAGAAAATGGACATGTGACATACATGATTTTTTGCTGCGGAGTCTCATTTAAACACATTTCGACATAATTAAGGTACTGCAGGTGATCCATGAATAAATTCAATTAATATTTTTCACAACCTAAGCGTAGTTCCCAACAAGTAAATTAAAATACTTTTTAACAAAATGTCACATAATTATGTATGGTATTATGGATTAGTAGAAAAATGATTTCATCATATCCATAGCGTTCTTATGTATGCGTTATGTTGTAATAAAATAGAAAATCGATGGAATATCGTGGAATATTAGAAACATTAAATTATGGTACTTAAACACTTTAACAAAACTTGCAGAGAAAGTTTTATGAGAGGAGAAACAGAAGTGTCTTCGATATTACTGCATATTTTTCCAACTTGTAGTTATGATTTAGTAGCTGTACGTACATATTAGAAACAAAGAAGCCTGTTGTCAAATTTAAGCGAAATTCCTGCAAATCCATTGCGACTGCGCACAAACGAGGCACGAGAGTGCCTGTATAATGTACGCATTATTACCTGGAGAATACTAAAAGGCTGTTCGTGCGAAATTGTCCGTTGTCAAGCAGAGACAAACGTTGCAAAATGGAAAGGCACCACGTGATAGGTGGAAGGCCAATCAGATACAGAATAACTAATAACATTAACTTGGATGAAGTATTACCTCAGCAGAATTCAGACCCATGGGAAATAAAGCATTCGAATTGAATATGTAATCAATGGAAGAGTTAACAGATGACAGGTAATATTATCTACAAGTTGAGATTATATAAGTGACGATTAAAAATTCATTTATTAATTACAAAGTTAAATGTACAAAGACCTTTTCCCTTCTGATCTAGCTAGAGCATTACCTATTGGTTTAAATTTCACACTAACAGATATTATATTAAACAATGCAGGTAACAGAAACGGTGTCGTATAGATCTTAGAAAGGAGTGTTGCATGCATGACTGCGCGCACATTTCAGATTTTGCAAAGTGATCTAAGTAAACTGCGCACACTATTGGTGATTGGATAAATACTGGTGATCGGAACTTGAAGATTTGAGGTGTTATTTCAGTAATTTCTGCCGCCAATCAACCTTTACTTCAATCAACCTTAAAAATCGAACATAAGCGATGGGTATGACATGGTGCACAACTGCACAAAAAAGAATGATGCAAGAAGACAAGGAGAGCCACATGATAAAGAAATGGCTAGGACTGATGATAATGAATCTGTAACGTTGTTTTGGTTCGAAGGATTCGTCGACATAAGAATCACAAATAGTTTCTGTATTTAAAGTTTGCTACGCTGCGATGTACTACCATCACTGGTTACTAACAACCGTTAGAAATTATTTTTATTTTGAATATCAGACAGCGACATTGATTGTTTTATCACCAGATTTAGACGCCATTGCCCGATAAGACCACATTACTAGCGGTCATGCCGTAACTATCCATTGAGTAACAAAACAATCAAAGCATAAATCAGACGCAGCGCAGTGCAGTAAGTATCGTGTAGCGACACAATCAACACATTAATGGGACGAATGGACTGAATCGTCAATGTCTTGCATTACAATTTGACCCATTAGAAGAAGACCTCAAGCGATTACGGTCCACTTGTTTACAGTGGCCCGTAGTCGCTTAAACAATAGCAGCGACGTGCATTGCACGGATTTGCAGGATCTTATTATTTAAAATTCATCATCAGATTTGGATGTACTATATCACTTTTTTGCCCTATAAGACATTACTAGCGGGTAGTTGAGTAATAGGACAATCAAAGAATAAATCAAACGCATTGCAGTAAGTAGCGTGTAGCGACACATTACACATAGTAATGGGCGGAATGTGCTAAATCGACAATGGCAAAAAGCACATAGCTGTAAACTTGCACAGATTGAGAATATAGACAAAGTCGCAAAAAGACACTAAACCCAGTCCTTTACAGGTGTATGGGAGAGGCCTTTGCCCCGATGATGATGATACAACAAATTATGTATTTTTTTATTCAATAGGTAGGTAATCCTTTTTATAACAAATATGTTCTTGCCATTGAGAAAGTCCAACGTAAGTTTTTGCGGACCATGCACTACAAATGTCATCGTCGTTATCTATCGTACCAGCACCTTCTTGATAAATATGATTTAATTACTCTGGACTCTAGACGTAAATATCTGGAAGCTGTATTTCTTTTCAAAATAATGCACAACCAAATAGACTCCACTGAACTTGTTAACAAAATCTCTTACATTGTTCCCAGATCTAGCGCCAAGCGCAAAATACGCCCTCAACCGCTATTTGCAACAAATATTTGCCATACTAATTCGGGCCGGCGTTCTCCAATGCGTCGTATTGTTGAGACTCAAAACAAAATGTTCGAAAGCATTGATGTATTTGCCTGTTCATTTTATAAGTATAAGAGACTTCTTCGTCAGTTATTGTCCGATCATAATGACTCGCACTCCTTTTCATAACTTATTTCATACCTTTTTCTTCTTCATGTGATTTGTTTGTATAACTTCTTCTACCTATATTAATATATACCATCCTATTTTATATATAACTTATGCATAACATTATTCTATTATTATTTGTTCTAAGCATAAATAAACTTCTTTATTTTTTCTTTAACTTTCCACCCACTAGCAGCAACTTGTTATCATTATGTATTTAAACAAGCTGTGAATAACGTGGTTGGTTACAAAATTATTATCACTTTAGATTTAAGTCTCATTTTAACTAACTATTTTTATTTTGTAACTGTTTGTTGTTCTGTAATAAATAAATAAATAAATAAATAAAAATATTTTTCTTCTCTCTTCAGATAACAACCCTGATAGTATAACTATCGATTGAGTATAAAACAATCCAAAGCATTTTAGTTAAGCGCGGAGCAAAGTGACACAATTTAACAAGTAATGAGCGAGATGATTGAATCGTCAATATAGAAATCAGGGGCACGTGACAAGCAGCAACTTTAAATATACCAAAAGAGATGTATTTATGTATTCTGATAATAAATATAATAGATGTGCTGGTAGGATATATACTGATGATATTGATTTAGACATGCCAGCAGATAAGGATACATTACGTAACAACTCATTGACTAACAAAACTCAATTTAACATAGTAATGGGCGGGACGAGTTGAATCGTCAATGTCGATCGGGCGGCAAGTGACCCCTCATAGCAGCGACGTGCATCGCACGATCTTTATTTCGAATGCACAACTGTGAATGTGAACATCCTACCGTCACGACTGTTGCACCGTGAGAGATTCGCATTGTTGTTTCTAAATGTCTCATTCAAATCTTATTTGTATTTGATGCAATCCGTAACAACACGCATTTGAATTTTGATTGATATATGGCTTTACCCACAGAACTCGTTTTACCAGCACCTATTGCATTATAGGCGTAATTTGGGAAGAAAAATCGATCTAGCTAGTTCAAAGGTAGTTTTTGCTAAGGCTGTGCCCCCTTGAATAATAAACATAAACCTTAGTTCAATATGATCAGATAATATATCACACAGTAGCACGCAATTGTGGATTCAACGAAGAATGAATTCCGCTACTGTAATCACAGATAATTCATATTAAAAGGCCGCTTTGTTTGGCGATCAAAACAAAACTTAAAATACCAAGAATGTTTTCAATTATGATGACTCCGGAAATACGGATATGTAAATCCGACTTCACGACTCACTGTTCAACATCTATTATAATGATGTGAAGATCCTGTCTTTAGAGAGGAGACGAAACACGTTATTAGACAAGACAATTACAGAAATACAATTTTATATTTGCCTTCTTTGTAGTAAATATTAGAAAACAAGTTTTCAAATGCACAGTTATGGATTAACTGTGCATTTGAAAACTTGTTTACTTTTATACTCAAATTAAAACGAAAATTCATGATTTTTGCAAGGAGATATCAACATCAAGTAGATTATATAGATTTTTATTTCTCATTGTGAACAATTTGCGAACACACGTTATTTCTGAAACAGTTGTTAGGAAATAATAGCTCGGCTAACAATAAGTTTTTAATTGCAAAATAGTCCTGTTGTCAAAGCTAACAGTCTCGTAATTACAGGTTAGTTTCCTATTATTTATCGATCAAACTGACAGTCTAATACCATTGTAGAGGAAGTATAATGTGTGTGGTTTTCACAATCGAAAAATTCTGTAACCCAATTTTAAGAATAGCGAATGACAAGACAATTTCATTATGATCCATTTTTGTTTCGTAGGTGCTATGATTGAGTGGCGCTGCTGACATAATAGCCATTATTCAAAAAAGGTTCAGATAGACCAAGAGACTTAATCCAAAAATATCAAGTTTATTATCTTGTCTATTTATTTAAGCTCTCAAACCTATTGACTAAAACTACTCATGTGCAATTTTTGCATAGATGATGATTCTTTGGTCACTTGGTATATTATAATAAAATCCTTGACCGGACAGCGTAATGACCTTATTTTGGGACGGTCGTTAAATTAAATGACCATTATTTTTAAACTTACACCACAATCATGACATAATGTTCAGATAGAGACCAAAAAATCGTTAGAGTAAATCCTGTTGACCAATAAACATCTTTCATATGAAAGTATTTTTTGTTTTTACGCGTTCGTTGTTATTATCTCTGCGACTATAATTTCCTAGTGGCGTTGCATCGATGATTTGTCCGTCTGGTTCGATGACAGATCGAACGATTGTAGGCGTGACAGTTATTCATCAAAACGTTCGTTTTACACTGAGATCACTAATTACCCCGTCATATTATATCACCGGCAATTGTGCATTGTGTAATTTGTATAAGAAAAATGAGCACAGCTCAACTGAAGTAGCACATCTTTTGTTGGATTCGAATCGTCGCGTTATGCTCTTTTGCGTAACATGTATGAGAATCGAATTACATATTTGCACGATTTTTTGCACGTGTGTGAAAAGGTAACACAGACAAGAATCTCTATGTTATGTCGTCATTACTTGCAAATATTGACACAGCCGTGGAATAATGAAACGAAAGTTACAAAACAATAAAACTTTTTTCCAAAAAAGTGAACCGACTTCCATCATAAAACTTAAAATCATGAAATAACAATAAAGAAAAATGTATTAGCATGCTACCTACTGAATGAGGTGAAGTCGGTGCCAAGTGCAGGACTATGTAATTGTTTAGCTAGGCATTTTGTATATGTACCTACATGATTCTAATGTTAATTTAGATTATTTAATATTCAATTTGGCACCGACTTCACCTCATTCAGTAGGTAGTATGCTAATACATTTTTCTTTATTGTTATTTCATGATTTTAAGTTTTATGATGGAAGTCGGTTCACTTTTTTGGAAAAAAGTTTTATTTTATCATTTTTAGTGCTTCTAACCTTTTCATTTTCTTTCATAAAAACTTAAACTTTTCTTTCACTGGTGGCCGAAAATAAAGAAATAAGAATTCGAAACTTTTTATGTCAGTTTGATTTGAAATGTCAGAACATGTCAAATTGTCTATTATTTTTGGCACATAAATAGACCGTGAGCACGCGACGACGAAACCTTCCTTATTTTAAAAATGCTGAATATTTCTCTGCGTGGTATATACGAGTAAAAAATATTAGCGACTAGGTTTGAAGTTTGGATCTTAGTTGATTATGCAGGTAATATGGATAGCAAGGATGATTTTTATAGGTATAAAAAGCACCCTTGGGGCCTTCCAAAGTAATATTAAATTAAGCTTTTATAATAAAACAAATATAACTATAATTTAGTAAAGTTACAATGTCTGGCAGGGGTTTATATCTGCACCAATTGCCTGGCAATGGATAGCGTGATTTCTTATATTATTAGGAATAAAATCTTTAAAAAACTTTACTTTAAGGAAATTGAGTTACCACTTTAAATGTTATTGCTACAAATAATCTGCCTAAGTAATCATGATCCAACTTTTATAGTCGCTAATCGCTATTTCTATGTTTGGAACATACACAGAAAATCTTTAGTTTTAATAAAATAAGGAAGGGCATGCTATCGCGGGCTTTTGCTCTATAATGCAATGTTGGTATTTTTATATTTTGTTAGGTATCTTTAAAATTACCGAACAGATTCTGACGTGGTTAAAATGGGACCAACTTGGGTATATACCATTACGAATAAAAAAACAATTTCGGAAATCAGTCCACTGTAGGCGGAGAAATCGGCGAACATACATAAAAAAAAAACATACATACATCGAAACATATAACCTCCTCCTTTTTTGGGAAGTCGGTTGAAAAGGTGTTGAATGCAATCTGACTAGGAACTGAAAATGATCGAGCCATCAGCATCGGTGGTGTAAGCTGATGAGATATTAACGCGGCATGGACATGTTGAACAACGCACAGAATGAATTATTCAAGGCAAGGCATCGCCAGCGATTTGCACGATTTGTTACATCTCCATGATAAAACCTTGTCACTCACGATTTTATTTATAATCCAATTGGATTTACATAAACGAACGTCTGTTCGTTTATTTACGGATTGACAGGCAATTATTTCTTCCAATCTGTAAATAATCCTGGATATATCATAATCGAAATGACGCAAAAAATAATGTACATTCCTTTCAGATAATATTTCTGACAAAGAACATGGACAAAGTACAATTTTTGATGATCAGAAAAACACAAAAATTATTGTCATTTTTCACAATGACGACAATTTTATTTTAAAATGTTTTTTCTTCTATACAGAAATTAGCCTGTAACTGTCAGCCTAAATTTAGAGAGTAGACCCTATAGAAAATGCTACAACACTTTTCTTTTGAAAAATTGCAATAGTATCAAAATTTCTGCGATGGTCTGTGGCATCATTTGCGACAGCGCATAATCCCCGCCTAGCTGCGTCACGCCCTAGTTTCGGTTAATTGCATTTGCACTTGTTACGTGGGGTCCAGCAACCGACATCAACGGTTGACAAATGTTAATGCTGATTATAAATTATTATGATAAATCTGGCGATTGCATGTAAAATTATATTTATACTGTACATACAATAAAATTCATAATATTTCATAATTTGATGAAATACCTAGAGTACAATACAACATGAAAGTTTCATGGTTTGATAGTACAATTGGATGCATTACATACCCCTACCTAACTGAATCCTATCTCAGAGGGGTCAGGTTTATCTGCCCCTGACTGTACATATTTAAAAATAATAAAAGTGATGCACATTACAAACACAATAAACGAGTAGCTGCAGGTAAATGGTTGATAGATCATTCACGATAGTTGAAGGTAAGTAATGGTAGAAAGAAGCAGAAAGAAACTTTGAAAGTAAAGTAACTTCGAAAGTACTTAATTTTAAATTTAGTCAAATACAACATCAGTAGGTATGACTGTAGATCCTGTGAATGAGAAATAACGAACAAACTCGTTAGTTCAGTCATATGTATGGCGACAAAAGAAAGAAAACCACAAGTCACAATGAAAGTGGTCATTCCGTAGCTTTTTCTGGTCACTTTGAAGAAATAACTTACATAATGTTTGACACTACAACATTCTACAATGAGATAGCACTATATTACAAAATCCATCGAAATGAAAAGTTATGTTAGCTATGTAATCGAATGATCTTAAGAATCACACGAAACTTTCACTGATGAGCTAGACATTTTAAATTGTGCTTGACCTCGGCAATGACAGAGAAGATATAACTTGAAAGGCTAACAAGGATTTAATTGAATGGGATGCTGTCTAAGTAAATCAAATTAATTACGAGAGAAAACCTCTTTGTATTTGTGAAAACGTTTATTCACATAACAAAGACAAACTTAAACTAAGTACTTATAAAGTTTTATAGACTCTACTACACTTATACATAAATAGGAACGTTGAGGTCCATATAACGTCGATTCTCTTATCTTGAGCATCCCTAGCAGTAGTGTAACAGGATGTTCCCAATACCATAAATAACTATTTGATAACATTTAAGATATTATTTTTATAAGCAACCTCCCTTCATAAAAATGTAGATGTATATTTTTCAATACTGTTTCTTCGTAGACTTTTTTAATGTAGCCGAACCCAAAATATCTTGGAATGTTATTAGTCACTGAACTATGAAATTAAGTACCTGCTCAACATCAACACAAATTAATTTCCCGATGAATCTATCGCCACCGATAGCTACCTACACAACATGATAAACATCGGCATTGAATGGTATGGCATCGCGTGATCATCAAACTACATTATCCTTCTATAAGCCAAACAACCTTAATTTGCTGAAGTGCTGATGACGTGCATCTAAGTAACACCTTGCCAATTAAGACAAGCATAAATATCTACTTTGAACATCAAAGCTATTATGAATGAAGGTTACTTCGTAGTAATAGTCGTTGCAATCAATACTGACTGACATTTGCAAGTGGGTTATGGGACATCTCGCAAGTACTAGCTGCACCCTGGGGTTACGCTTCCGTGGGAATTTCGTGATAATTGTGTTATTTCAGGTTTTGTCTTACCCGTGTACAAAATTTCATCAAAATCCCCCAGTGGCTGAGGTTTGATTGACTAACAAAGGTCTATCTAATCTTTCGCATTTACAAGAATAAAATGTAGAATCAACAAAAAGAAACGTTTTTTCCCACTTGACAAATATTTTTATAACTGCTTCAAAAGTGGACGGATATAAAGAGCCGACAATAGAATCGAAATTCCAACTCATTGAAGCCTTCAAAGGTTTCAATACAAATACAAAGATCGTGCTTCAGGCATTTTGTCATACTGATCGGATTTTCTGGTCTGTTTCATCCTCAGGTTTCGCTCTGTAATTCACAAGGTTAATAGTGAGAACTTATAAGAATGACCGATATTCTATTCCACATATAATTGTCATAATAATTCTAAAACAAATATCAAATGTTAATAAAATCAATCTAAAAGAGGTAAAACTAATTCGTATTTTAATGTTAATATTTATTTTATAGTAAGTTCGCAAGATCGCGATCAGAAAGTCCTTGCGTGTGTTACATTCCACATAATGACACCGACAAGAACATAGATCGTAAATAGGAAGGAAGTAATATCACAATATAATTTTGATTCGTCTCTGCCACGGTATGAATTTTACGGAGCTGAGCTGATATTACTTTAAAACTAATTCCATCCAAGTTGGCTTGAATCTGGTAACTTCAACTTGATTGAGACGGGAACCAAAGAAGTAAAGACCAACTCTGGAAAATCGAGATCCTTTGCAGTTCACCTCCGACACCACATCTACTAACCGACCTGTGACAATCAATACTTGTAGAAAACTTACTATAAGCCGCATGACAGTTATCAAATAGCTGGTTTCCGAAGCGTTTGTGCTAACTTATCAATGATTATTAACTTATGATTTATAAACATAGTAAGCCAAACTAAAAATGAACTCTGTCAAATTGATACATACCGCAGTCCAGTTTCCGATAGAGTCGAGGTAAACTAAACCTCAAGTTGCGACAATCAATACTTAAAGTCCCACTGTAGTGAGGGTTATCAGATAGCTGGTTTATGGAGCATCGGTGTCTGCCAGCGACGTCACCGCCCACTGGTTATCATTTTCGTGATGCCAACACGAATATAAAAAGACAATCGAAAAGGTGAAATGCAGAGTTCATTGCGAACGTTGTAGCTTTTAATATTTAATGATATAATTTATCAATGAAATTATCTAAAAATATTAAGTACTTATACACTTCTGCAACGGAGGCTCGAACAAGAATTGCACAAGGTTCTATTTACATATGCTTAGTCTTGCAACCTATCATTATTTATAATGCAACTATATCTTCAAACCCACTACATGATAAATTGCTAATGTATATACATTACCCAATTAGGGAGAAATATACACAATAATATTTCTATGAACGTTATCCCTCAAAGGTGTATTTAAAAGGTAGATTTGAAACGTGGCCAAGCAAAGTCCAGTCATTAAAAAGCTTATTAAAAACTGGAATGGTCCGCGAATGAGTCATCAAGTAAATCCTATAGCATCATTTGGTTCAAACAACTTTGAAAGAGTATATAATTACTTCCTTGTAAACCTCCACATGGAATCATTGTTGACTTTTTCTAATAGCGCACGTGCGGGTGGAGCGGCCTCGAACTGAACGACCATGAAGCTTGGTCTGCCCTTCCCAGCATTTTTTCAGTCATTTTTTGCCAATGGTATGATACTGGCCATTGTACGAGCGTGTTTTACCATAAAGAAAGAAAAAATCGGCCCTACCCTACAGCATTTTTTCAACAATAATACTGGCCATTGTAAGAGTTTGTTTTACCACAACAAAGAAAGAAAAATCAACACTTAAAATCTAATGGAAGAAAAGTGGAATTCGAAATAGGATATAGTCATTGAATGAATACTTGTCCCGAGGCACAAAAAGGTGTGACCGTCAGACACTTATTTAGAGACATTGTCGGAGACGCGACGATGGACAAAATTTCACTTTCTTTCGTTCGTAGCAAGCGTAGGATGGGCGTGACACTGCCCGCGGCAGCCGTCTTTAAAGACGGCCTGTCGATTGTATACTTTCCCTGTTTTTATGGGAATCTCATGGGGCGTCAATGATATAACAATACCGTGAAAGCAGCAGTGAAAACAGAAACGCCTCGTGGACATATGGTCAGACGCGTTCGTATGGGATAACACAAACATAATGAAAGTTTTCAAACTGTAATTATACTTGGTTTTAACTACATAATTAAGGTTTTAACAATATATAACTCTGACACAGCAGCTGGAGTCCCATTTTTGAACTATTGAAATTAAAAAGTACTAATTAAAATAGGTCAGTGTAAATTATTCTGTATGTATATTTTGTGTAATACTTATTTTTTAACAATGTGTAACGATGTGTGACAAATTCATTGAGCCCTGAAGGTCTTTAGAACTAAGACCGCGACAAAACTTGATGCTTTGCCAGAGGATAATACCACAGAAAAAACCGATGATAAGGAAAATGTAGTCTAATTTTCGGTATACTATGCTAAACTTTGTGATTTCGTCATTGTAATCGCGAAGAACCTCGAGATTCTACCTACAGAAACGGAAGGCTCATCAGAAGATTATTCCTATAACTCCTCCACACAATGACTTTCGTCAGCAATTATGTCTCGACCCACGCCATTTATTCAGTGAGGATGAGCATAAACCATTCTGTCAGTGCTTTCAAGAATAACACCTAAGCTCCGACCTTATCTGTGGAGTGGGTGTTTGCAGAATTAGCATTGACACACATTACTCTTGCAATTGCAACGACATTCTTGTTTCTTGCCATTTCGTCTCACAATTATAATGTGGATAGTGTTACGAAAATTTTGGACCAAACAATGGAATCGACAGCCTCAATAATTTTAGTATAAGAATAATGATCTTGATCTGATGATATTGCCAACATATGTCTGCTGTGATTTATCGCAGTCATTCGTTTTATTTTAGGCGATTGCGAACAGAATTCATTACCATAAAATAAATATTTGCTTTATCAAAATTGATGAGTCTGGGCTATGAGTCTGGGTAAGTACACTCAAGATATTAGTGCATATTGCAACACAAAAAAAAAGGGTAAAGGTAGATTATAACAGAAAGATACTATCATTGAAAATGATTAACATACCAAGGCTGAAATAGGTTTATTTAATTACCATTAGTATAAATTACATATCATACGCGCGATGGTCAGTCTGTTTAGAAATATATCAAACAGTCGTGAGGTCATGCACAGGTCAGAATATAAATATCCGCTAGGCATGCTGACTAGACTGGGCCAAGTCATATTCATTTACATAAACAAGGAAGGTCGATTAGATTGCAAGTACATATCAAACAAACAATATAATTTATAAAAAGATAAGTCGTAATTTTTGATAAATATATTTCGAAATCTCAATGTGATTTCAGCAACCTTCAAGTACAGCCAAAGTTACATTACTCTTAGTGACTTAAAATAGGTTTAATAACGTTTACTCATAATTTTAATTATGATTCCAAGACCAATGGTAAACTTCCGACAATGAAGAGCAGTGCAATAAGCCAATGACGTCGTGATTAAATGTTGTGTCCATTTTTTATGTCAGTGGCATTGTACATTCAGTTCTCGTATATCGCGAACCAGTAGTAAATTTTAATATGTTTCGTAGTTTAATACGTCCAATGACAGATTTTGAATATGGTCATGCAAAGCTTTTCTTATAAGATGATTATTCGCCCATGAATTATCCATTGTTTGTACCTCAAAAGGCAAAAACGGAACCCTTATAAGATCACTTTTTTCTTGTCTTGCTGCAGAGTCATATCTTGGTATACAACTTAGGAACGGGCATCATAATCATTTTTTTTCTATATGCTATAGATAGACAATCAGATCCTTCGCCTGTAGCCATTTCTGAATGAGAAGAAACGGAATGGAAATTCTAAATAACATTTAAGTTACTTGTTAATAAACTATCTCATCCCAGACTAATAAGAAAGTCTTGTTGTATATTCATAACATTTATATTATGAGTATTCGCTACAGCCTACACAAACGCTATCAACAGCTGTCACACGGCTACATAACAATAGTGAGTTGAGACTAATTTGGCTATTGTATACAAAGACATGCGTTGCAAAGAGAAATTCGACAATGCACTTATGAAGAAAGTTTTTTGAGAATTCTTCGTAACGTCATTAAACAAACGAGTTTTTTACATTCATCTATACGAGCGTGTAATGAAATCTGGGATGTGTGCACTAAAATAACATTACTTATGTAGAATTAAACAAAAAATATTTATACATAATGTAGTCATTTGACCAGGTCAGGAATCGGAACAACAGAATCTTCGATATAAACTTGAACAGCTGCACTCTTTTTCGTTTAATCGCAATTCAATAGCTGCTGCAAGATAGATCAAGATAGTATTCAAACGCTAGTCAACAATGTTCAATCAATGGATTCCGCCAAAGCTAAACTCAAGATGATCGTACATGCAAAATCCAGTGGCGTCTGTGGAAGAAAGTGACATGGTGACCCGCTTAAAACGAGCGAGAGTAATTGGATGGAGTCTGGCGACGATTGGCGGGCGTGGCCTGACCTATGTCATCGCACGGGCGTCCCCACGTGAGATATCTCCCCACTCTTTATTTTCTTTTATTGTCATCGCACACGTGATATAGAACGGACTCGGACGCGTCCTTAATAGGATTAGTCTAATCGGCAGCCTTATTAGCTATCTTGCAAAAGCAAAGCGATAGCCATAATTGCGCAAAATTTGCTTTTTTTTCGCAAATTCGTATTACGTACAGCGAAATCCAAACCATAGCAGAGCGATGGCAAAGCCAAAGATAGTGCTGCCTCTGCCGAACAATCGAAGAACTATTTTGTGCATTCAATCGATTCAATCTCTTTGGCCCGAGTGAAGTTTTGCTATTATCTATGGCTTTTGACAGCGTTGCGATAACAATCAGCCAGCAATTTGAACTGTCAAATTGCGATTACAAGAAAGTAATATTTTTTCTTCATCGCCTCTGATCGCTGCTTATTTTAAAGTGTATTGTCAGGGCTCGTGCGGTATTATTTATTATTAGAAGCATTTATTGATGAGCGGAGAAGAGATGTACGAGTAAAAACACATCACAACACAACACAATTAAAGCGTACCTAGGCTTCGAAATCAAGCCAACGTCTTGCAGCTTTTAGACTCAGAAAGAAAGAAGAAGAACAAAAGATCGTTTGGAAAATAAGGTAAGTAAAGTTATTTCCTAAGTAGGAACTAAAAACCTACATGGTTTTTATCAAAGATCTTTGGTTGTAAACATGTTATAAAACATTTGTCACGTCTTTAATTACGATGATATATTTTCAGGTCCTCACAGCATTGCCCTTTTTTTGCCATGGTTTTGTATCAGAAGTCTGTGGAAATGAGCTACTTGCACGAAAGGAGCCAGCTTAGTGTCTACTGCAGTGAGAGAAGTCACACGGACTTTAAACCATCATAGAATACTAAGTATATTCGTTTTCCTCAAACACTACAAGAAAGGCAGTTCATTATGAATGGGTGAGAATATAAATATACTTATTATGATTGGTCAATAGTTTGTTGTTACTACAGTAGTTACTGTTTGAGTTAGTGTACTCAAAACTCTATACGGGTCTCGGGGAACTAGGTAAAATGGTCCCAGTATGACAGGACTGATCATCCGTCTGGCGCTTATGCTGGCATCCCCAAAAAGTAAATAATAATGTAAATACTGAAGTTATGGGGTGTTGCAGTATAGAAGGTACTGTTTGATTAGTATTTGGGTCCATTTCCCCCGAACGGCCACATCTCTTGAATTATTTTGGTCTAATACAATTTTGAAATGATCAAGAAAATAAACTATTCAAGAGAAATTCCTCAATACAATATTGAATTTGAATTGTGTATATTTTATATCAAAATTACTGTTTGTAGAAATACAACAAGATGTTTGAAATAAGCAAAATCAAATCCACTAATCTCTACAGGATGCCGGCTCTACAAACAGGGGTGAACAAGAGGTGTTAGCCAGTGGCCGACAGCAAAGAAATTGCATTGTGCGGAGGTTGTGATCTACGGGGTTAAATTAATATTACTTTTCAAATATAGTTGTACTTATGTAAATAGAATTCAGTAACCTATTTGTTATTTAAAAATATCTTTTATTCATTATAGGTATCTATTTGTTATGTTAAAATTTGAGGTTATTATGGTCAATATTTGAGATTGGCTTCTATTATAGTAGCCAAAACCATTTTTATAATTTTTGTCTAACCTATCGGGCTGTATGTTTATAAACACATGACACAAAAACTACTGGACCAAATTTGATACGGTTTTCACTGTTGTATTGATAATAATAATATTTGGTAGTGTATTGATAAGAAGTGTATTTATTTGTATAAAATGTAAGAAATAAAGAAATGTATGTAGTCAGTTGAATATTTTTTATTCAAATAGATAACATAAATGTATTTACAATTGTTATTTCTTTTCTTACAACTTAAAGACTGTACTAAGAGTTGGCCAGATACTTAGTACTTGCTATAGGTACTTATAGTACTTATTTATTAGTTTATTTCAAATAACAGAGATCCATAGTTGTGTTAGTAACAATTATTCTATGTTAGTACAATAGTTAGGTACTTATTTTTAATGAATTTATACAATTTATATCATAGAAATAAAATTTAGAATAATGACTAGTACCTTATAGGTATAGTACCTTAAAAATAAACTATACATTAAAAAGGTTGATTGTTTGAATTTGAACAAAACGACAAATATACGGACTCTATGTGCACACTATCACCATAACACAGCCTGTTTCCCAATAATAGCCAAGACTTTCTTGTCAACCTCGGACAGATCATCTTGGCTACTAGCATCACCACCTGTACCCAGAGCATCCTGCCTCCGTTTAGCCAGCTCGGTCTTGCTTTTGTGTTTCAAGTCAGCCCAGTACTATAACAATAAAAAGTTATATGAAGAAAGAAAGACAAAAATGCACATAAAGTGATTTGTACAAACCTAAGCAGCAAAATATTAATTGGTATTCTATACTTCTTTACTTATTCTACCTACTTACCTTTTTCCATCGTTCTCCAGATTTAGTTGATCCAGAGCCATAGGAATTGAGCTTATTAGCAAGGTCACTCCACTGTTTATCTACTGCTTCTTTAGACCTTGCTCCAAGCCCCACTCCTTTTGCAATTGAAGGATGTTCCGCAAGGAAATCCAACAACTCCTCCAGTTGCTCGTTTGATACTCTGTTTGCCATTTCCTAAAACACCGAATAGGTATTTATATTACAAACTAAACTTTGCTGCACAAACATTACACACATTATTTTAAATCACAGCATCACTGTGCCTACTTACTTTGTGAGAGCTGCTGATCCAATGGAGTCATTTTTCACGAATACAAACAAAATCATAACAACGTGACCACTTGTAACACAAGAATGCACCATACTAACAAATTTACCACTTGAAATAGGCGCCAAGCTATTTTTTCTGATAAGTTTTTTCATATTCGTATTGAAAACACTTGCAAACGTGAAATTCCGCGAAACATCTGTTTGAAATTGACATTCATTCCTATAAATTAGTTCCTCCTGATTGCTACTCAATTGCTTTTGTCGCTAGTGTCTATGCTAAAACTAGCGAAAAGTGCATTTAAAGCCACCAGCGAGCGAGTAGCCAGCGATCACATACGTAATACGATTTTTTTTGGCGATAAGCAATCGATCGCGCGGTCACTGCGCGATCACTGCGCGATTTTCGCTGATTGCTAAAAGATAGCTAATAAGGCTGCGGTTCTGTCTCTTACACTGACCCGTTTCTTATTGGTTCATTTGACAAACAAGTATATGCATATTAGCATAGTGTCGCTTTAATAACAATCATGTTTCAGGTTCTAAGATTTGTTCAATCGTCTAGTCCAAAACTATGCACGAAATGCATTTGTTGGTCAACTGCCTCGGCCTTGGTCGAGTGTTTTAGTAAAGTAGGTAAATCATTTGTTTGATTAGGTACCAGCCCTTGGGTAGCAGTAACATAACAATAAATACCAGTAGCCAATCAAATTGCATTTATCAAATTCTCGTTAGTACGCCGTACGTGATCATCACATTGTTAAAATTTAAACGTTTCTTACAAGATGTGGTAAATTATTCAAATAATAGACTTAATAGAAAGTCTTAATGAAATAATTCGTCTCACAAACTACTAAGTCAATTTGCCTCGTTATGCGGTTAGAACTAGTTTGGCACACATGGAATTTGGATCACAAAATTGGCAATTGCTATTAAATTAGTCGAGGCGTAGCCGAAACGGCCATTTCATTACTTTAATTAATGATCCACAGGCACGGAACATAAGTCAGTAAACGACGAAATTTTGCATAAAATACCTGTCAATAATAAGTATAAAGTATATGTATTACAGCTGTCTACCTGACCACTACTCTATGACCTCTTCACTGCACCCAAAGCACAGTAAGTTGGACATTCAAACATCAATGGTCACTGATACAATCAATGGAGTAGACTCGAAGATATCATCGTAATGTTTTGAAGCAATGTGTATGTCAAATGTTTGACAATTTTCATTGTTTAATTTCTAGCCAATTATCAATAACAAAAATATGATGACGTAAACTACTGAAGTAAGCGATATTTGATTTCGTTACCAATATTACCACAAATAAATTTAAATCAATGAAGTAGGTACCCTTACCGTTATTATCTTACTGCATAATAACGCCTGTCAATTTTGGCGGTTATTTGCTGAGCTAGGTATATGACGAAAACCAATTTAACTCTTGATCTACTTTCGCAATCGGAACTGACAATGTACAATTGTGTAAATGTGGTAATGATACCACGAGAGCAATTCTAACCCGCAGATGTAAGCAATATGTGCTAAGTGTAATAATCGAATGCTCACGGATAAAACAGTATGTTTTGGGTAAATATGCCATGATAAACTTATTACGCCAAATTCAAAAGCTGGTTTATTTATGGACGACATGTAGGGTTTTTTGGGGCAAATGGTATTCTGATACTATTTGTAAGATATAGATACATATGTTACTGTATAAGCTCGAATTACGGTAAATCCTAAGATTTTCGAGTAAAACCTAAGATTTACCAACTCTTAATGGTAAAAGCCCGAACAATTTTGCGATTCGCGCTTTTACCACGATTCGCATGGTAAGTCTCAGCATTTACATTAAAGGCATGGTAAATGACTGATAGATAAGGTTTAGGTTATTTTTTTTATGGCCGCCCGGAAAGACTTTGAGGGCGGAAAAGAAGGTAGGTTCAGGTTATTTTTTACACGACTGACCAAAAAAGGAGTGTTATGTTTTCAGGGTTCATGTATGTATGTATGTATGTTATTTCTTTATTCCACCATAAGTCCTGAACGGCTTAACAGATTTTGATGTGAGAGGTATTGTTAGATTCCTTGCATAAGCCCGAATGACATAGGCTATGTAAGTTGTCAGTCGTGTTTTTTATTTTTAAATAATTAGCTTGTTTTTTATGACCACTCGGAAAGACTTGAAGGAAGAATTACTCTTTGTTTTATTCCCAAAACCAACATATACCAGCCGTCAGTGGTAAAACCTAGCATGTACTAAATTCTAATTGTAAAAGCCAGAAAAAATCATCCCATATTCATAAATCCTTACATTTACCAACTCATGTCGGTAAATCCTAAGACTTACTCTTAAATCTTAAGATTTACCGTAGTTCGAGCTTATACAGTAACACATATACATGATAAGCATTTTGATGCTTTAGACCGTGAATTGAAGAAACAGAAAGGGGAGGCCCAAAAGCCGGCAGGATTCAAAATAGGTAATGTTTGTAGCAAGCTACCGCTAAATAGGTTTGATTTAAACACCATTAAAGTTATTAATCTCTTCAGTGGCCTCACCTTAATAGTTATTCCCAAAGAGCTGTTAATGATAATGACTTTATTGCTAAAGACTAATCACCTATTGTGGGAGAGCCTTTAATTTTCGAAAAATTGTATACTAATACACCGCCGTATCTTAGGGCATTTAATGTAGTCTTCAAGTGTTGCAAAAAAGGAATCATTTGCTAACTCTATCACAATCGTTGTCATTGTATTTTCTGGCGTTAAACTGCCGCTGAGTATATAGTCAATTGCATATCGAGTTATCCTATTAGCACCGTTATGCAGTGGTAATAGTGGAACATTTGTAATGAATTTCAGTATGTGATGTGCTTGTTGACTGTATAAATCAACGACCATCGTCCAAATCATGTAATAGTGTAGACGGCAATCAAATCGCGACGATGCATGCGTATCACGCGCAACTACTTTCGCCGATTAAAAAACACGTCCGAGTTTTTTCGTGACCACATTAGAATTTACAACTATCGGTCAGGTAGCAAGAAAATAATATTTAAAGAATAGATAACAGTCGTTTATCGGTCATTGATTTGAAGAAAAAGGTATTTTCATTAACATTTTTGAATACAAAATTAGATAGATAGATAAAATCTTTATTTTTAACTAGCTGTTGCCCGCGGCTTCGCCCGCGTGAGTTTCGCTTAGATGAAAAATCTTTTTGTGTTCCAAACCGTTTCAGATGTTTCAGATTTTCGATTTTTATACGTCTACAGAAAATGCTCATCAGATTAATCAAGTTTTGCTAAGACGCAATTTCCATATATGTTATGGTGTAGCTGGTCTCTTGGAGTTATTCATCAGATGTTCCAGATCTTCAATTTTTATACGTCAGCAGAAAATGCTCATCAGGTTGAACGATTTTTGCTAAGGCGCCATTTCCATATATGTTATAGTGTAGCTGGTCTCTTGAAGCTTTTTATCAGATGTTCCAGATCTTCAATTTTTATACGTCAGCAGTAAATGCTCATCAGGTTGAACGACTTTTGTTAAGGCACCATTTCCATATTTCTTATAGTTTAACTGTCCTGTTTTGGTTCTTCATCAGATGTTCCAGTTTTCAAAATCAATTATAACCTAAATGTTGCCAAAAAATAACAAAAAAAGTTTCATTCAAATCGGTTCAGTACTTTCTGAGATTCGCGTGATCATACATACATACAGACAGACAAAAGAGTAAAAAAATTTTTTTTTTGCTTTCTATTATTCTTTTTAAGTATCCCTCTATCCATTTCAGTCAAAAATACAAAATGTACAGACAAAATATTTTTACTCTCTTATTGATTACACTACAGTACACACACAATAACACACATAGAACACCAATAATCGTACAAGAAAATAATAATTTGTGACACATGCTGTTGTGCGTATGTGTGCTGCAGCAATACAAAATGGTCACAGATCAACGATAATGGTGCTCAATGAGCACCCGTTGATTTTCAGCTATAGCCACAGTAGGTAGGTGCAGTTCGGATCCTTTAGATAGGTACTTGACATGTAACTATAATGGAAATCGTTTTAGCTGTATGTAAAGTGTTTTAACTGTTATCTGTATGAGTACGAAATCATATCAGAATAAAATATAAAAGCTAGAATAAAATAAAGATCGAGACTGTAATACGTAACTTCTACCAATGCAAAAGTTCTTATGCTAAAGAATGCTGAAGCGACATTATAAAAGTTTTTTTTATCATTGCAAATGACCAGATACCTGACGGTGACACTTATAAACCTTAGATTTATCGCTCAAGATGTCTGTCATCACAGTAATCCGTGGCGTCCATCGGCACTTAATCACGTAACACCACATCATGTTACGTCTCATAATGCCCCATAAAGATAACATTACGTCTGTCTGTCTATCCGATGGAAACAGTTATAATACGCTGAGTAGAGATCGTCTTTCCAAATACAGCGATGTCTGCGCCCAATCCACAGAACTTTGAGGCAATCAGAAGTGTCAAAGATCACCTTGATGTTCCTGTACACCAGGATTTGACAATACGCAATGCTAAGCAGCATTGCGTATTGTCAAATTGTTGCCTATTGAAATTTCATTTAATTTTAATCTAATGTCGGTTCTGATCTGAATGTTTAATTACTTATTGCGGTTACATAAACGTGTTTTAGTTTGATAGAGACAACAGGTATTCTGATATCAAATTTTAGATGCCACTTCTATTTACCATTTTTCCTTATTATTCAAAGTTCGTGGCCCAGCCTGATTGATAGAGGCGTCAGCATCGTGAACTATGGTTAACAGATTTCACTTTCTCCAAAAGACGATCGATAAATCAATAGTAACGAGCGATTTATTGCCGTGGGCAATAATGATATAATTCGAGACATGCACGCGTTCACAAAAGACCAACTTATTACCTTTAATCAGCGTTCGAGAGAAATTGTACCGGAAGGTCGAACGGAAATCGATGGTGATTTAGTTATTGCACTTTGCGGATAGTACCGTCAGCTTCTCGATCAAATCTGCACGGACATCTATTAGTACTAGGTCTTATGGCGAAATTTCGCCCGAAAGCTGCACTTTGTGATGGAAGCAAGCCACTTTGCACAGTGATAGTAGGGATCAAAATAAGCGAATTCACCCGCAGCAGCGAAAGTTTTATCCCTTAGGATAAGAGATGGCGCCACTTTAACAAAAAAACTTTAAAAAATTCTACAAGCAAAACTACTGCACCGATTTTGATAAATATGGTCTCAAATGACAGATAATTACTTAATCTACCATGTAAAAAAATATTGTATAAAAAAACTTAGAAAATACCCGAATTTTAGCTATATTAGGAAAAATATTTAGTTTTTTTTTCGGTTTTTATTTGTTTATAAAAAAAATATCTTCCATGGAGTATATTTTTAATAAATAATGCTATTGCCAATTAAATACAAGATTTTATAAAAAAAACTGCATGTCGATATCTTTAATAATTATGGAGATATTAAATTATTAATGAGGGAATTAATTTCTCAGGCGCCCCGATTTCAACAATCTAGGCATATCAGACGAACACTTATTTATGATTTTAATAAATGTATTTTAGAAACTATGGTCAACAAAGCATTTATAGGATTTTTTGGAAGATTTAAATTAAAAAAATATGTTAAGAATTATACCTATATTATATGAAAATTAAAAAATATACATATTTTTAAGCACATTCTTCTTTATGGTGGTGCTGGACATTTATGATGGTACCACCAGGTACTGAAAAGAAAGAATATATTATTTTAAAAGTTAAATTCAATAGTCAAATAATTTTATAGTAAATAAGTATATCTTTATCTAAATGAGAACATAACGGAATTTTTTGGAATAAATTTTGAATGGTAATTTAAATCTTTATACCTATATACTTATTTACTTTCCTTTGATTGCCACAATCATCTTTGCAAAATTTGCACTGCAAAGTGCATGGCAGGCCAATGCGTTGGTAACTCCAGCGAAGAGTGTCGCAGGAAGTTTTGCACCCGCAATGATCAAGAAGGCTCAGTTCTGTCCAAATCGCGGTGGCATCGAACCACTTAGGCGTCCAACCCCCTTGAGTTTTTTTTTGCCATCCCCAAGAAGATGGACATGGGATCGGGGCTCCTAAATTTAATAATTTTCCTCAAATATGGCCCCTTGAGAATTTGTTTTGCCATCCCCAAGATGGTGGACATGGGATCGGGGCTCCTAAATTTAATAAATTTCCCCAAATATGGACCGCTTGATAAGCTGCCAAGGGCTGAGAGAGACTGATGTCGGTGGCAGGCTTGTTACCACTCTATTTTTGGCTGCAAACATTTCTTTACGTACAGCATTTACACTCGTGAGCTCTGACTGAGAGTCATCAATTTGCACATAAATAAAAAATAAAAAAAACTATTATTTATACACAAATAAACATATTTTCACCTGATGAAATGAGTACACACCATTCTAATTGAGCCATCACCTCTTCGGAGATTGTTTCAAGGGGTTGGGACAAGCTAGCAAAAGCAGTTGTTACTACAGGGTATGACATCTATGTCTTGAAACAAGATTATTCCTTTGCTATTGAAATATGACGTGGTATCACATCCTGTAAAAGAGATATACTTATGTGGATAATATGAACCTATAAACAATCTCCGAAGAAGTGATGGCCTAATTAGAACGGTGTGTACTCATTTCATCATTATGCTTTAAGGAGGAATGAAAACATGTTTGTTTGTGTATAAATAATAGTTTCATTTTTTTTTAATTTACGTGCAAATTGTATGAATTGTAAAGTAGTAAAGAAATGTTTGCAGCCAAAAATAGACTGGTAACAAGCCTGCCACCAATATCAGTCTCTCTCAGCGCTTGCTCTCAGCAAACATGCTTTGCGCGCAGCTTATCAAGCGAGCCATATTTGGGGAAATTTATTAAATTTAGGAGCCCCGATCCCATGTCCATCTTCTTAGGGATGGCAAAAAAATGCTCAAGGGGGCCTAAGTGGTTCATTGCGGGTGCAAAACTTCCTGCGACACTCTTCGCTGCAGTTGTCGACGCATCGGCCTGCCATGCACTTTGCAGTGCAAATTTTGCAAAGGCGATTGTGACAATCAAAGGTAAGTAAATAAGTGTATAGGTATAAAGATTTAAATTACCATTCAAAATTTATTCCAAAAAATTCCGTTATGTTCTCATTTAGATAGAGATATATTTATTTACTATAAAATTATTTGACTATTGAATTTAACTTTTAAAATAATATATTCTTTCTTTTCAGTACCTGGTGGTACCATCATAAATGTCCAGCACCACCATGAAGAAGAATGTGCTTAAAAATATCTTTTTTTTATTTTTCATATAATATAGGTACCTATTCTTAACATATTTTTTTAAATTAAATCTTCCAAAAAATCCTATAAATGCTTTGTTGACCATAGTTTCTAAAATACATTTATTAAAATCATAAATAAGTGTTCGTCTGATATACCTAGATTGTTGAAATCGAGGCGCCCGAGAAATTAATTCCCTCATTAATAATTTAATATCTCCATAATTATTAAAGATATCGACATGCAGTTTTTTTTTATAAAATGCTGTATTTAATTGGCAATAGCATTATTTAATAAAAATATACTCCATGGAAGATATTTTTTTTATAAACAAATAAAAACCGAAAAAAAAACTAAATATTTTTCCTAATATAGCTAAAATTCTGGCATTTTCTAAGTTTTTTATACAATATTTTTTTACATGGTAGATTAAGTAATTATCTGTCATTGGAGACCATATTTATCAAAATCGGTGCAGTAGTTTTGCTTGTAGAATTTTTTTAAGTTTTTTTGTTAAAGTGGCGCCATCTCTTATCCTAAGGGATAAAACTTTCGCTTATTTTGATCCCTACTATCACTGTGCAAAGTGGCTTGCTTCCATCACAAAGTGCAGCTTTTTTTCAATAAGACCTAGTACTATATGTTGCAGGAATAGCGGTGAATTTGCAATGATTTTGGGTAGGTTCTTGTGCTGTTAGTAGTACGGATAAAAATACATATGAAAGTAGATTTGAAAGCGAGCACTTCGTATGAATCAATTATAATGGAGTTTGAGACAATGGGTTTGGTAATACAAAGATCCATAGAAGCGGATTAACCTGATATAATGTCAGATAAATTTGTGTAGCCTGCTGGTCAAGTCGTGACCATTAATGCGCTCGTGTGGACATAATTAAATTTGTACGAACTGTTATATAATATGACGAAAGCATTTTTTTCTTATGTTTTAACTTTTGAGTTGACTAACTCCTTGTTATTATCACGTATATTATTTATTTATTTATTTTTATTGTATTTTATATATTCGGATGACCAACAGCTGGATTAACATAATATGTACTAACAAAATACAATTAGCACCACTGGATTCGCATCACGTAGCACAAAAAATATTCTTTTTCATAGGTTTGCCTTAGGTTTTGGGTACGTCTGCTCTTTATTTGTGTCGAACAAAAAAACTTCTTTTCTTGCAAAAACAATAATATATTCGACTAGCTGTCGCCCGCGGCTTCGCCCGCGTGAGTTTCGCTAAGATGAAAAATCTCTCTTGGAGCTTTTCATCAGATGTTCCAGATCTTAAATTTTTATACGTCAGCAGAAAATGCTCATCAGGTTGAACGATTTTTGCTAAGGCGCCATTTCCATATATGTTATAGTGTAGCTGGTCTCTTGGAGCTTTTCATCAGATGTTCCAGATCTTCAATTTTTATACGTCGGCAGAAAATGCTCATAAGGTTGAACGATTTTTGTTAAGGCACCATTTCCATATTACTTATAGTTTAGCTGTTCCGTTATGGTTCTTCATCAGGTGTTCCAGTTTTCAAAATGAATTATAGCCTATATGTTGCCCAGGCTTAATAGCTATACAACAAAAAAAGTTTCATTCAAATCCGTCCAGTAGTTTTTGCGTGAAACGCGTACATACATACAGACAGACAGACAGACAGACAGACAGACAGACAAGAAATTCCAAAAAAATTTTTTTGCTTTCTATTGTTCTTTTTAGGTCTCCCTCTATCCATTTCAGTCAAAAATATTAAATGTACAGACAAAATATTTTTACTGTTTTATTATATGTATAGATGAAATCTATAATGGTATAAAGAACATGATAAAATAAATCAATTTTTATGGTATAAGTACTAAAATAAACGCAAGAAAGCATTGAATAGAGAGCAACTTACAAGCAAGCAATAAAACACTTTTTGTTAAGGTTTTCTTTTAGTTAATCTATTTGACACTTCGGCTTGGTTTATTTATTACTTTTTTCTAACTTTCTGTGTTTGAGTATAACTTTCTATCAATGGCTATGTGGAAAATTTATTACATTGCGACAGTCATAGGCGTCGAAATACGATTGCTTCAGAAAGCGGAAAAAATATTAAAGTTTCTAGCTTAGAAATACTTATAATAAAATAAACGTTGATTACTCTCAAAGACATAAACCGATTTTCATAAAATATTACTAGGAACCATCTCAACAGACAAGCCTGTCAATTACTAAAATCGGTTCATCTATTTGAGAGCTATGATGCCATGGACAGACATGATAAACTCATGACATTTCTCGTTTTTGCGTCCGGGGTTAAAAATGCCTGAAACCGCTTTGCGTGTCAGAAAAGGGTTGTTCCCATCGTTTGGGGAGCACCTGCGGGGCGGGTGTGTCTACGTTGAAAAAACAACCTTCTGCCAAAATATTTAGGTTAATACTGTCATTAAACTCGTCTTACATTACTCTAATTATGTTGGACACGACACGTACGCCATGCCCCATTTTTTTAGTAATATGTAAATATGTCTACAAACAACATATTTTTAAGACTTGAATTAACCTTCCTAGATTATAAGAACAAGAAATTTCAATCTTATGTAAGTATTAAATTTAATTAATAACAAATTAACAATAAAAAATATATAATGAATAGAATAGGTCCCGGAATAGAGCCCTGTGGTACACCTCTTTCAAGGTCAATTTTTGATGTATGGCCGCTGTTCAAGAAAATTACTTATACAGTCACTAAATTACAAAAAAATCTGTTCGTAATTTGTATGCAAAGAAAACTGGTTAATCGACAGTATTTTGGAAGTTGATGCACTATCAATATTTTGTTATGCTTTCTAACCAGTTTCAATACTTAATTAATTCGAACAAACAACGCTATTAACCTGACAATTTAAATAGGCGCCGAAAGTCTTAATTTATGTAAAAGTAACAACGATTGTGTCAATTAATAGTGGCTAACTGAGCCTAACTTAGTTTTAGGCACATGTTGTATTGTAGTAACTGATATATAAAAGAAACGTGATGTTATTCAAGTTTTTAGTAGGTACCTTAAGAACTTATCTGAAACAATGCACGTGTTTTAGACTTTATCATTGTATGTTTCAGAATTTCACAAAAATGAAAACCCTACAGATACAGAAACGTCCGACACACATTTGTTTATGTCTGTCATCATGATTACGCAGACCCATACATTCGAGAAAGCTGGATAAAAATTCACGTCCACTTCCCACAAAATACGAGGTCAGCACAGAAATCCGTAGGAATTTTGACAAAATGTATATTTTTCTATTGCATGGCTCTTTCATTTATGTAAGTACGTAAAAAATGTTGTGGATTTCTTTAATAAATCGCGATCTACCTCCATGTTGGCTTTCGAGTGATGTATTAAAGTGTAGATATACAATTTTGTACGAATTTGTTTTAAAAAGTGATGGGCTAGCAATCGAACACTATTTTACTTTAGCAGCCTGAAATGACACACTGATACCAGCCTATCCTGTTAAAGCCAAAAAAGGAAATGATTCTAAATCATTCATTACTGTCGTTCGACAGGCAACAGACAGGTGAAATAGTTAACATCTAAAATAATGACGTTACCCTTGTAGGTACTAGTGTAAAACATGAATTAACAAAACAAATATATCACAATGTACGTGTACTTTGAGGTTCTGTGCCGCAACAAACACGTGTAGTTAAAACAATTATAGTGTAGTAACTTTAACAGTACGTTTTAACGTCAATTACAACGGTTACGCCAAAGTGCCTCCTAACTTTGTACGCATAATTGTTAACTCTGCTCTAAAAACACACATTCTAGTTCTATGGAATGGTTCGTTAACATAAAAAACATCGTCCTCAGTGGCGGAACCTGTATAATTTAGTGCCAGTATTAATTTGATGCAAGTGGCCGGGTCCCATAAACTGGTTACTGCTAGGGTCGTCAATATCTTTATTTAAAAAAATTTGTAGTAATTATTTTCATAGGTACTTTAAAACCATGTATTAGAAGGTGGAATACTTTAGGTGCTACTGAAATCGGAGCTATTCGATTGCAAATCGATACTCTGAAAAGTACTGCACTCCATGTAGAGGTGACTCTACACTACATGTATCTGTAGCCGTGTAGAGGTCGTCACCTCTACATATAGCTACAGATACAGAATTGGCTCTAGACTCAGAATCACGCGAGTGGTTTTATAAAACGTGTATCGATATCCACAAACCAATATTGACGCGCAACAAATTATGCTATCTTACTCATTTCGATTGACTAAATAGAAATAGAACATGGTAGTTCTCACCCACGTCAAATATTCTAAGAGATAGGGCGATAGTTGCTTAGCAATTGTTGCTTACTGGACATGAGGTTTAAAGGTTGCGTTGCATATTCCTGAATAATTAGTTTAGTCTGTTCATATAGTCGTCGAAGGTATCGATGCAGTCTTCACTACATTTGTTTGATGTATTCACTTTTGGCAGACTGACAGCCCTAGTAAAATCTAGTCCGGGAACCGATACGATACCGGATTGGGACCGGACAATATCACTAGAAACCGCGGATGCAGTTCTGCATATTACAAGATTAATCGCAGAAAATACGATGTTGAAAACCATACCCAGCCATAAAATTATTATTTCAACACATTTCTATTATTTAAAACCGATAAAATTCCGATTTTAGAAAAGAATAGAATCATTCTTTCATATTCTGTCGTCATTGTGCCAAATTGGTAAACATCATCTATTATATCTCTCTTCGTTTGGTTTATTCAAAACATATCATCGTAGAAATCGTAAACAAAATTTATTTAACTTTTTAGTCAGGTAAGTACTTTGCATTTTCTTATCATTCCGATATCTGTGCTTTGCATGTATTTTCGAAACATGCAAGATCATGATATCATGTGATAGCATTGAAATATGCAGAGATAAATTATACGATAGGCCGTTATTTAATCAGTAAGTAATCTTAATTTCCATGACATTTTAAGTAACACATTAAAAAAAATATTTTCTAGAATGCAACCAAAAGGTTGTAAGTAATCATTAAGATAACATCTTCTGTCATTCATATTCATCAATCAGTTTATGTAACGCTGCAAATTAATTCTACTTTTCCTAGAATTTTCCATTTAGCAATAAGATGTGGGCGGTGTTTGATGATAAAAATTGCAGTCAGCCACATTTTATAATTACACGTAGGTGTTCAAATGCCTTGTTATTTGATCTAGTCTAGACCGAAAATATTTAAATCAACATACAAATTGGACTTGTATATTCATATTTATTGTAAGATTTATTATCATATACTCGTCCATGCTTCGGAAGCTTTGAGCATTAATTCGGAAAGCACTTTTAGTTGGGGCCAAACCGCTGGTCCCGGTTTGCAGTCGTTTAAACCTACTCATTCCCCTTATATTCGTCCATAAAGAATGCCAGTGCTGCAGTAGTGGAGACTTTAAAATGACTGATGATGATGTACATGTTTAGTTAAGTAATCAATGCATATATTCTATAGATCACTCTGTCTCTTTACAAAAGGACACATAATATTTTTATTGTCGAAATTAACTTGAAGTTACAATAAATGCGGCTTTCAATAAATCTTTACTTGTTTCAGGTTACGTGCCTGAGTATAGGCAAATTCAATAGAATAAACGTTTTGCATATCGACGAGAACATTACTGTTCTATCGAGGTCGTAAACGACGGTGACAGGAGCAGAACTATCGCATATCGGCGGCATGCGGGCGTCAGTTTAGAAATCAGTCTCATAACCATAGATAAACGAATATTATTCACAAGATAATTTTAACTCAAATACAATTATATTATTGTTACACAGAACGGTAGTGGCTACACCGTCAAGTACAACGATTTACATAATATTTGTGGCATTGCGCAAGCAACCTCGCGTAGAGCGTAGGGTTTCTATGGCGTAACAGTTAGCAACTAGCAAGCAACCCTTCAAATCCTAATAATTATACATATGTGTGCTTTCTGGGTTACAGAGCTGAAGCTTCAAAAGTGTGAATTTAAACACACAGTTTAATTTTTACCATATAATTGGACTTTAATAAAACATGGGTCCGTTATAGGGCAGAGCCCCGGAGTTAAGCCAAGATAAAGATACGGGAATTAATATACACTTTTTAACTCGAAAATTAAAACGGAAATCCGAAGGCGTACGAAACTTCCAGACATAGCTAGAGTCGTAGCGCAGAGAAAGTGAAAATGCGCGGGTCACATCAGCACCCCTGGATGGAAGATGCAGCCGGAAGGTTGTTGAATGGAGACCGAGACAGGGCCATATAAGTATAGGGAAGCCCCTGACAAGATAGGCCGATAAGAGACCTATCTTTCAGCAGCGGGTGGACAACAGAAGAAGAACTCGAAAATATTATGGTATCACATGGAAAGATACGCACGTAAAAGTACTTCAGTCAAATCGAAACCTCAATATTATAAGATCGATGTAATCTGAAAGCGCCATTTTGTGTATCGAGTCGAGAGGCATGATTGCACTGCAATCGATATAATATAAAATGTAACAGATAAACGGCTTGTGGTTAGAAAACTGGCGTAGAAAGAAACGGTGAAAACGTTAAATTGCATTACTGTTGTTTTCTAAGACGATAGTATACTATCAAATTTAATAGTTATCTCTCGAATGCGATGTGATTTGTGAAGTGACACTATCCTAAGCGAAATAAATAAAGTCTATCTGTTTTAAGAGTTCCGAGGATAGCTATGGCTATACATATATACATTTAAGATGACATTACCTGCCTAATAACTAAATGCTTCATGCCTGGTTGAGTAAACAGTTCAAGAGTAATCAGAATATGATTGGCTTTCTTACTAACTATACCAATGTAACCAGTATTGGTAGAGTAGAATGTGAAAGACGCTACCAATGATGTTAAAATTGATATAGTTAGTACGGAAATTAAGAGTTCTACCTTACTACTATAGCGTTAATTTATACCACAGTTCAATACTTCATGTTTTGAATTAGATCCTTTGACATCCCTTATTACAAAAATAGATTTCTAGAAATCCGAAAGATCAGGAAGTACAAATGGTTCACTTTATCAAACTTCAATAAAGAGAGGTTTATGTTTTGAATTAGATCCTTTGACATCCCTTAATACAAAAATAGATTTCTAGAAATCCGAAAGATCAGGAAGTACAAATGGTTCACTTTATCAAACTTCAATAAAGAGAGGTTTATGTTTTGAATTAGATCCTTTGACATCCCTTAATACAAAAATAGATTTCTAGAAATCCGAAAAATCAGGAAGTACAAATGGTTCACTTTATAAAACTTCAATAAAGAGAGGAATTGCGTAAACTGCACATTAAAACTAAATGGAAAACCGTCCGATTCTCGGGCAGTACGGATCGATGTAACACGAAATTAGTTGATGCAATCAGAATAAGGCAAAAAGCGAATGGCACTGTAGCGAATCAGGTGGATGGTGGTATGTCACCGGAAGCAGTCGGTGATGATTTTATTTAACACCTTTTAATTACTGAATGTTATAAAATGAAGTCCCTCGCCGCCTGTCTTTCAACCAATGTACGGGGTTCGGCATGAAGGTTTTGGTGAATAATTTACGCGGGGAAAAGCTGGTAAGTAATTCTTTTTTTCTTTTGTCTCTTATGTTTGACGAATGACGATAAAAAAGTCACTGCATGCCAATTATTGTCAAGTTACTCTGCGTGAACCTTTGTGCCGCAGTAACAATGACGAAGAATTTATTAAAATTTCTGGTACACTGATGTTAGATTTTGCCTTGAGCATACATTTCACATATCTTATCACGAACAATCCATACGTAGAATTTCTAACCCACACTTTCTTTATTAACAGCAAAGTCTGCTAATCAAAAAAAGCGTAAAGGCTTGGCCACCAGGTTTGATTGATTTACAGATCAATTAGAACACTTATATTTCCATCATTGAGTGAGAGCCATCTTTACAATACTCTTTAACCTTGGCCCCGAATACATAATCTTAGTTACAAGTTTAATAAAATTATTTATTAAAAATATTTATTTACTAGCTTTTGCCCGCGGCTTCGCCCGCGTGAATTTCCCACGGGAACAATGCTTTTTCCCGGGATAAAAAGTAGCCTATGTGCTATTCCAGGTCATTATCTACCTCTGTACCAAATTTCATCGAAATCCGTCCAGTAGATTTTGCGTGATTGAGTAACAAACATCCTCACAAACTCACAAATTCACAACTCACAAACTCACATCCAAACTTTCGCATTTATAATATTAGTATGGATAAGAACACGATGTCATGTCAGTTAGCGTATTGAGAGATCTGGAAATTTACCTAAACGTAACGGCTAGACCAATTAGAGCGGAACCAAAAAAAAAATTAAGACTCATTTATTTTACTAAAATTGTAAATTGTCAATGTCAAATTAACAGCTTCAATTTTCAGTCCTTTCAGATCTAATCCTAATTAATTTTATAAATGCGAAAATGAGTTTATTTGTTTGTTACCTCTTCACGTTTTATCCACTGAACCAATCTTCCTGAAATTTTGCATACACATAGAAGTACTGAGAAGGACATAGCGACGAAGCCGCGGGCAAAAGTTCTGTATATATTTATGACTAGCTTTGGCCCGCGGCTGCGCCCGCGTGATTTTCCCACGGAAACCGTGCCTTTTCCCGGGATGAACGAAAAAGGTACCCTATGTCCTTCTCCGTACTTCTAACTATGTGTATGCAAAATTTCAGGTAGATTAGTTGAGTAGATGAAGCGTGAAGAGGTAACAAACAAACAAACAAAAAATAAACTCACTTTCGCATTTATAATATTAGTTAGGATTAGGATAATTATCCGATATTTATCATGGTAACTATCAAAACAATCGTTAAATATCATGACAATTTCGAACTTTGATATAAAGTTTAGGAAGATAGCTTTGGAGCTAATTTGGCTATCGAATTTTATCGAAGATGATGACATAAAGAAAACGAAATATAAACTACATATTATTGAGTAAAACACTACATTTTACCGATTTAGTGGATGAAATGGATCTTGCGCAATAATAGATAACGAGATTAATCTGATTTATCTTACCCATACGTATACGTGCGTCACTAAACATTATCTACACTATATCATACAAATAAACGCACCAGCTTCCTCACTTTCTTTTTAGAAAATGAAACTTTTTTCATATCTGCCAGTCATTGTATTCTGCCAGTTACCACACGATTTGGACACAGTAAATTTACCAAATTAATAACCATAACACTTCACCACGAGACATTGTTTCGCAAGACCGAGCCGAACTGGCAAAATTCAACTTTGAATATTGCCAACTAGGTAGATAGGTTTTGCCACAAGCACGCGATCGCTCGGTACCTAATATTTTATATCGAGAGTACACGAAACCAACATCGATAACATGACTTGGAGGCTTACTATCGCGAATGTGCTCACTTTTTCTTTACGATAACATTAGTGTCAGTTTTATCAAGTCAGCTAATAAAGACATCTATCATGATCCTGATTTTACCACCACCATCTACTAGCGACAATGCATGCTGAACTTTGCTCACTAAAATTGAGTTAATAAGGTATTGTGTACACTGCATTGTGCATGTCGTTAATCGATCAGTTGTTCTAATAATAGCACTATTTAGCGTCTTAAATGCTGTCTAATAACTGAGACCTAAATAAGAAAATTGATGCCTATTATAAAGCTAAATTACACCTGCCGTAATTTCGGGAACTCTTTATAAGATTATGTTTTTTATTCGTATAACATGGCCTGGCCAGGCCACTTTTCTTGTGGTGTATGTATAGGTGGAAGTGGAATCAATCTTGGACAGAGAATATGAGGCAACCTTGTGTTTTTTTAATTGTGGTAATATCAGCTGCCTATTTACTTAGTTTTTTTTGGATTATTTGGTAAAATAGACTGCGCTATTTCAGCTAGCTCAGAGGTTGCGAATCCGCTACTTATATATCCATCCAACCCTCTAAAACGAGGCACTTTCACGCGATCCTGACTGCCCCTGGTACCCTGGTACCACCGGCATCTGCGCACTAAACATGCGGCTTGGAGCAATAAAAATGTTTTATATACTATCAGTCGCTAGGTTGAACTACTTTCCATTATCAAAGTTCACGGACCTGTCTACGTATTCTCGAACAAATATTTTTAAAAAATAAATAATAAACTATTTAAACAAAATGACGTGATGATCGGATTATTATTGACAGTCTTTTTACAATACTTTCGTTATTTTTGTTACGAACTGTCTCTGTCAACAGCAAACCTGCCAAAATTCATTGCAAATTAGACCAACTTTCTTCTTGCCTTGCGGAGTCTCGAGAGCATACACCGAGCAGTTTAGAATTAGTTTTTGACGTGAAAAAGTGCTGTGAAAGCCAAATTTCAATAAAGTATTTTTGACTTTTGCCTTTGAATTTGAGCTCGTTCTTTGAGCTAGAACGAATATGAGTGAAGGGGGTATCAAACTGTATGGCCGATCCAGCCGTTGCAATTGCAAAGGAGTTGAAGGCAGTCGGACTCACCTGGTCTGAGGCAAAGCCCAAGACCTCGATATCGAGGCACTATGGACATTTGGGGACCATAAGTCCCTATGCAGTTGACTGTACGATTTACACGCAAGTTTCTTTTTTGTTTGTTTTAAACCATGAACTTACACATACATTTAAATTATACGTTGTATACAGTCTGCATAAAAAGTTTTTCAACAATAGTCCAATAGTTACAATACCGCAAGCAAAACCGACAAAAGCTAACTACGTCCTCCGTTAATCGTATTCCTCATGACTGAGGGTCGTGGTCATTGTATGGGATGAAACACCTTGCTTGCCATCGCTTCCCCATTTCACATACTAGCTGATAATCATCAACCAGAGTGCATTTTTCCTCACGATGTTGTTTTCCTTCACCGGAAACTGCATAGTATAACAAATATTAGTATAGTAATAGTTGGTAGATTAACAAATCATTATTGCAGGTGGAAGCGTGAGAGCTGATCAAGCGGCTCTGTACTGCTTAACGCAAATTAAATTGTGTCAGACAGATGCTTGCCCCACATAGCATTGTCTAACGTGGGACAAACACCATTATTGTTCATCGGTAAAGTTGGTAAAATAGAAAATGGCGAACAATGGAATGTTATTTTTTTAAATTCCCGCGCCTAGCCAATCTGAATCCGGCTAAAGAGGTTTAAGTCGGTATGACAGCAGTGAACATAAGATATTTACATATTTAGTTATTTATAACTTCATTGGAGATAATGGTTACTAACATCGTAGCAGCTACATAACAAACTTTTAAGCTGTCCAAAATACCATGACTGAATAGGACTGAATTACGCAAAGCTCGAGCCAGATGGCGGCACAAGCACATGCTGTAAACAAACCACCCGGTGCCATGCACATATAAATGTCACTTCTTATGCTTCGAAAGAGTCGTCTTTGTCAATCACAAATTACTGTATTTACCCCTTAAACTAGTGCTGCCCCCTAGTGTGCTAAAGTCGCAATTAACACGCCAGTAAGAAGCACAAGCACTAACCATATTGAATGCAAATTTTGAAGCATCAGCAGAGTAGCTCATGAAAAGTGACCTGTAGTGGCAATGAAATGAACATAGTCTTTATTGTTTTACGTGCTTTAACAACATTGATCTTTAAAAACATCTCGAAACAGCCCATTTTCAATCACTCCATAACACTTTAGTGGAAACCCGGCATTATGTTCATAAAATCTACGACACAGGATAGGGAACAAAGTACAATCACAATTCATAATTGTTAAATCAAGTTTTAATTATGCTGGTAACATACTTGAGAATCACCAACTAGAAATTACTAGTATCTTTAAAGCCTATTTATTAGTTCTTTGTGAATATTTATTGCAACTTAAGAACTATTTTCTACGGTGGATATACATATAGTGAGTAATATAATGTACTTTTTCACTTCTCATGCTCTGAAAGTGCTTATTTGTGCAGGATATAGGCTGCACAAAATCGAATTTTGTGCACAAGGGCATTAACGTATCTACTCATAAATGTATCTATATTAAGGCAAAGAAAATGACCCATACAGCCAAACACCATAAAAAGTTCATAGATAGAATTTGTTATTTTATAATATTTACTTTTAATTTATTTGCCTTTGTGTTTTTAAGACATAAAAGATATTAAAATTTAAACTCAAGTACGGTAGGTTATTTAATTAATTTGAGAAAAATATTATAACAAAATTAATTTAATAGTAGGCTGTATAGGTCTGCAGCCCAAGCCTATCAATGTCGTAAGATTAAAAAAATAAAGCGGCGGGAAACAGCTCTTGTTTTTTCGCGCGTTTATTAATTTCTTCAATTTGATTTATTTCCTCGCAATCGAAGTGAAAAGCAGAGTTTATAACTCGTCCACAAAACGATTTTTATCCTCGACATTACTATCAGCCCTCGCCTTCGGCTCGGGCTGCTAAAAGTCTCGGATAAAAATGATTCGTTTTGTGCACTTGTTGTAAAATCTACTATTACCTATCACTTTCTCTGGCTTCATTGGCCTTCTAACCAGATCTAAGTGACTAGTATTGATATATCTGTATGAAGCCAGTTTTATGTTGGGAACATTTAGTTTAATAAACAACTTATGAATTGCCTAGCTCTGCTTCACAGGGGTGTGTATTAATTATACAGAAGAAATTATCTAAATGATAGTGAAAATCGTCATCTGTCAGTATTTAGGTACTTGTCTACATACATACATACATATTATTTTTCTCGTGGGGGTAGGCAGAGACTAGCGATGAGCGATGTCCACCTGTTACGATCCTTACAGAACTCTCTTGCTTCCTCTACATTCATCACTCTCTTCATGCATGCTCTCCTGTTATGGGTGCTCTTAATATCTCCCTTTTTAAGGAGGTCCGCAATCTTATCTGATATTAAATACCAATGATCGACTTTGCTACAGACCACATGTGAAATTTAGTAAAAGCTTGTCTCAAACATGAAATTGTTGTACAAAAAAAGTCTCATCATATGAATCAAAACTTGCTGACAACTTGCTTTAACCAACGTTTGAATTGATTTTTGACCATATTGTAGACAGCTAAAACAGAGATTCTAAACACACACTATGATTCTATGATTTCTTTGATTCACACACACACAAAGTCACACTTAACAAGCAGTGGTAAAAAAAGAGAGAATGTTTACTCACACAATGAACAGCTAAATAGGAAGCCAATTTAGCTTTGGTAGGAAAGGAAAATGTGACTATATCTGATAAATATTTAAGAAAGCATGTAAAAATATAGTTTTTTTTTAATCTATTTTTTATTGAGGCTTCAGTCGCGTGATGCGACTATGCCAGCCTCATGAGAAACTTCGGAGTTGACTTATCTTTGAGCCATCACATCTCTCAGAACGAGTATATCGATTTGGCCCCTTGTGACAATGGTTTGCTCAAAATAATGTTGAGCAAAGAGGAGGCAAATTATCCAAAGAGATACCATTCAATATACTCGTTCTTAAGTCTCTGTATTGGTCACATTCCAGTAAGATATGTAGCAAACCCTCAGTTCTATTGCAAAAACCACACAAGTCTGATGGAACTCGTTTCACAAAAAAATATAGTTAAAAGACAGTTTTGCAACAGGAAGAAATTCTGTAGAAAAGCATTTCAAATAGAGAATGCAATATGTGGGGAGACACACATGAAAAAGTTTGGGGAAAACGAACCAGCAAAGTAATATTAACATATTTATAATGTATTTAAAAATAACTTCATATACCTACTACCTTACTGTGCTGGCTTTGTTTCAGGATTCTGGATAGTGCCTTCCTTATGTATGGCTATCATATACAGTAGGATAGGATTTTTTCAAATCGGACCAGTAGTTCCAGAGATCAGCATGTTCAGACAAAAAGGGGTTGCTTTAGAGAAGAGTCCACTTATAGAACAATATTTTGCCATGTCCCTTTTTTGTTTTTTATTCATTTGCCATGGCAAAACACAAAATTTAAATTTAAATACAAAACATTCGCTCGCTTCTGTATTGGTCACCATAGACAATCCTAACCTATGACTCTAAAAAACAAAGTTAATTGATTTTAGACTTTTCTCAGGCTATGGGACACTATTGTAAAGCTAACCAGATTAAGTGTTGAAAAAAACCAAATCTCTTGCTTTATAAAGTTAATAAAAATTGCAGATACAAGATACCTATCTAAGAGAGACCAGAATAAATATATGTACTAATCTTTATTGCTCACTCTACTATTGAAGGCCAAAGTTTTAAAGGCTATTTCATTTGGTTCCAGTGCTCTTAATAATCCAAAGCCTGTCAATGCAAATGACACTTTGTAAACTAAAAGTAGGTTGTGAAATTGAAGCAGACAGATTGAAGTTTTTTAACAAAAAAGAATTTATAAAGATTAAACAGAACTTAGAAAGATTATACGAAATATCCAGCCTCTAACAGAACTAAAGTAGGAAGGTAAAACTAACAAAGATTTTACTTACTTACCACATTATTAAAATTGAAGGTTGCTGCTTCTGGTTCAAAGTACTCGCCATTCATCTTGTCTCCCATTATGACTAAGCAAACACTAACTTCTAAACGTTTTTAATATACACACGATCATATCAGAGGCCAAAACCATGATTTAAACAGTGATCTCCAAAGTTTTGGAAATCATAGCGGCCGTTGGGAGCGTCCGAACCAGCATTATGCAGAGCTGTTTTTTTTAGATTGTTTTGGTCACTGATTTTATTCTAACACTAGTAAATGTTTTTCTTCTAAATATTTAGAGATAGAGAAATAAAAAGCCACAATTTTTTTCAATAAACACACGTAGAATTAGCAACTTGTCACAAAAAATTACCTTGACACACATATGTCATGCATGTGTCATGTCAAAGTCGCCATTTTGAATCCACAGATATTTTTTTTTTGTTTCTTTATCCGTGAGAAAAGCACAGAGGAAAGGCAAAGGGGAATCCACAGATAACAAAACATAAAAACGAAGGCATAGACATTTTTCATAATTTTATAAATAAAGGCCGCCATAGATGTATTAGTGATTGCCACAACAGCCGACACTCGCACATAAATATATCATAATCACAGACAGAACAATAGTAAGTAATAATAGTAAGCAGACTGAACATGTCATTTGAAATTGCATGGCAAAAACACACACTAAGATTATTATTCACACAACGACAGAATACAGGGTCGGATCTAAGATAATTAATTATATTCGATACAGTGTAGCAAAACCAAAAAATTTGAGACGCTGAATCTTAAGCCGTGCGCGGTATGCGGACGGATTTGCATCAGCTTTTTATGATGGGAAATTCTATCCCTTTTGGGAAAAAATACTAGTCATTAAATCAATAAAATTTATTTTAAATTATTAAAAATCACGTGCAATAAAACATTGCAATGTTGTTAATAGTTGCTGGCGTCCATTCACTGTCCTGGTACTCGTAGTACGTAAGAGAAATACTCCCCATAACAGTTCTCTTTCTTGAGGTATTATTTTCTGGCATATTTTCCTTGTCCTGAAATAAAATTCACTGTCAGTATTTTTATAAAATGTGCTTTTTAATCTTCAAGAAAGAATTCCTGAGATTTTTATAGAATAGGTACTAAATTCGTATATTTGCCTAGATTCGGCCCAGCCATAGTAAACAAAATTGGATCTGTCAAATGATCTATGCTATTTACGAAATTATTAAATTACTTGTAGTATTTCTTATGAAATGGTTATAATTAATACACTACTTTATAAAATAAATAATGATATTGCTGATAAATAGCATTCAAAAGTCTAATAATGGTTATTGTTTCAAAAATAACACGAAATTGTATATTATCATTGGGCACGTCAAAAAAACATGTATTGCTTACCGAAGGAACGATATTCCACGAATATTTTTTTATGAAACACTTCCACACATTGTACACGTTGCATTTCATCATTTCTATTGAGTTTAAAAGCACAAAACAGTAAAAAATAATTTTAAATATTTATGTCAACTGTGACAATACAACAAATATGACAGTTAAGGATCATTTCGCATGAAAAATCCGGCTTGGATGATAAATCTTTCAGTGTAGTGGTTCGTGTTGCAATACATTGCAATGCTAAGGAAGGAAAGGGACAGAGTTATGTGACAGTCCTTATCATGAACAGGATGCAAATATTGTCAAATATCATCAGTGTGTGTGTGAAATTTGTGTTCCTTTTGCTTATATTTAAAAAAAAATTTACTTCTGTGATCATAATCAATAGATTCATTTAAAAATGGAGTTCTTTTGTTACATGTAAATAGTAGTAATGTATAAAGTTCATAATACAAAATAAAAATTCAAACAGGCCTCAAATATTTTATAAATTTATCTTTTATTTTACTTTAAAAACAGCATGATTAATGATTGAAAAGTTTGCATATCTTATCACTATCGAATTTAACTGTCAAAAGATGCACCACGCGATGCACAGAGACGTGTCACGATTTGCGAATTATAGGCTTGATCTACCTAATGTACTAAGAAGCGATTCAATATTTCTTATTACCTACCTTACTGACTGACTGTCAACTTGTCAATATTTTCTGCTTGTCAATGTCAAGTCAAGACGTCAAAAGAGCTCGCGTCAGTGTGACGTGTGACCGTTTTTGGTACTAATTTAGTATAATTAGGGCATCTCAGAACGATGTTAGTATAATTTTAGTACTTAACCAAATTTTAGTATAATATTGGTAGAATTTTAACTATTTTGGTATTTGTTTTTGGTATTTTCGCTGTTTTCACGTAAAACCCCCTCCCTCCCTCCTCCCGAAAATTTCTTCCGTTGAAAACTTCGGAATTCTTCGGGTTTTTAAGAAATTCCGTTCTCGTGAAATTTTCCAAGAAAGTTTCCCCTTTTTCCTTGAAATACATCACTATGTACGCTTCCCCTTCTTTTGCTCCTCCGCACAATTGTCCCGTACGCGTCCTATTTTTTTTTTTTTGCTCGTCCGGTAAAATTTTTAAAAGATTATTCGGATTTGTTATTGAAATGTGTGTTTTATGTAGCATATTTCTGAAAAAAATGTTAGTATAATTTTGGTATTTTTGAATTTTGGTTTTTAGTATTTTTTAATACTGACAGCACAATGTTTTGGTATTTTGTCAAATTTTAAAACGGTCACACTGGCTCGCGTAAATATGAGTACCGATGGTACCTATGTAGTATGATAAAATAAATTTGTTTTTAATTCTTTCAAGTTCTCCCGTATTGTAGAGAAAGGGGATTTTTTAACCAAAATGCATAATGTAATGGATTCTGATAGTGAAGATGAACTTCCTCCTGGTTGGGAAGAAAAGTCTACGGACGACGGCAATGTTTATTTTGTTAAGTATGTACCTATTTACATTATATATTTTTAATTTGAAAATGTGAAATCATCGAGATATAATGTACTACGCTGTATTTCGATGTGTGAAATGAAGAAACTTTATATCCAGGGACAAGACTACACGCTATTTTTATGAAAAATGTTTGAGTAGGCGATTTTATATTCGGGGCTCTGCTTCTGTGGGAATTGTGGGTTAAAAATTACCTTATACCCCATTATTTAATAAGTGAGGTTTTATTCTAACACTACGAATATTTTAAATGGATAAATAAGTGGGACAAATTTTTATTTTTATTTTATTTTTTAATTTATGTAATAATTTTAATTAATTTAATTTATGTAATTTAATTTATTTAACCAATGTCTTTTTAAATAATAATATAATGATTTTAATTTTATATGGGACGATATTGTAAAGAAATTATTATAATGACGATGTACTTAGCTGAAAATAACAAATTTACTAAATACATTATAGTATAATATTTGGAAATGTCGATGTCGATTAAGCAACAGTTTGTGGTAACAATAATGTAATGACAATTTAATTGCAACACCCTTGCAGGGCTCATTTGTGCACCTATGTTAATTGTATAAGACCTAATGTACCAAATGAACGCAATAAAGAAATTGAGAAATTGAAATTGAGAAATTCTACCCGTGTATCATTTGAAATCCGTCCAGTAGTTTTTTCGTTAATAATTTACAAACATCCATTCTTACAGATATTTTTTTTTTTCAAAATGTCTTAAAGTCATTGCTCCAACGCTTCCTAGGCCTGCGGCCGTTCCTCTTCCCATTATTTGGTATCTAGTGGGTAGCTGAAATGGCCCAATGAATGCCCAACATGTCCCGCCCAGTTCCATTTCAGCTTAGCAGACTTGTGCCTAACATCGACAATACCAGTACAAATATAAATGTTTATTATATTAGTAAGAGTGGGTAAAATTAATGTTATATCATTCTAATATTCCAGCACATGTACCAGTAAAATTCAATGGACCCATCCAAGGACGGGTCGAAAGAAGGTGATTCCTGAGGATCTGCCATTTGGATGGACGAAAACTGTTGACGAGGAAGGGAAGACATTGTATGTTCACAAAGAGAATGGAGACAAGACTTATATTGATCCGAGGCTGGCTTTCGCAAAGGAAGAGAAAAAACATGTACATGACTTTCGTCAGAAGTATGATGGTTCTTCTACTGCATTTCAGGTAATATAAATCCATTGTTATTTCTTAGTTAATATTTACTGATCGTAGCATTATTTATTACACAACTGGTTTTTGGTCTCAGCTTTGCCCTTGTGAATTTAGTTTTTTATTCGTTTTATCCTTTCAGAAATGAAATTTCCAAAATTCCTTTCTTAATGCTCACTTACATTATACATATATAAGGAATCTCTCTGCAAAATTTCAAGTTTCTACTTTCAGCGCTTTTGTGTCGTGTGTTGATATACCAGTAAGTCAGTAAGTGTCCAATTTTATTAATATACATAGACAGATATTAGTTCAGTCTATTATTTCAACAACAACAACAATATTTTATTAGCACACAAGAAATTAAATTTATAGATACGTAACTACATACTAAAGTAACTAATAAAAGAAAGGAAGATTCACAAAAGGCGGCCTTTTTTATTTCATTTTTGTAATAAAATATCTTTCATGTCTACATACCTAGCCTTACATCATCATCACACCTTATACATACTTAATATTGAAAATGTTTATTTTTAATTTATATTGACATCAATCACACATAATGACATGTTATTGTTGTGTGATGAATGTTATTATTTATTATAATGACTGTTTTCAATAATATTACCATATGCCAATCACAATTATAATAGCATTTGACAAAAAATTATGGATCCTTCATGCTGATTGCATAGTGTGTGAAAAATAATACCTGTATTATTCTAATTATCATAGCGGAAGATTTTGAATAGAAATCTTCGTTACAGATACTCCATGGAGTTGACTTATCAGGAAAGTATGCACTTATAACGGGTTCCAATCAAGGCATAGGTTATGAGACAGCGAAGTCATTGGCACGGCACGGCTGCAATGTGTTATTTGCAAATAGAAACATGGAGGCAACACAGAAAGCTATTGAGGACATTGTGAGAGAGACAAAGGCCCCCGGAGACAATTTGAAAGCCATCCACTTAGATTTGGCGTCGCTGCAGAGTGTAAAGCGATGCGCACAGCAAGTGAAAACCATATTTTCTGAGTTAGTAATCTTATTGAATTTAATGTAATTGCTGTTTATTTTAATTCATACTTAATCGGAACATGTCTTCTTTACAATCCAATAAAAATATCACAACTTTCTCAAAGAAAAAGTGGAAAAATTCGAAAATGAACAGTGCACTCTTGTTGAGAATGAGACACCTAATGTGTCATGGAGTTCTTGATACATTGATTGTGTGATTTGTAATGGCAATGTTACTTTGCTACTAACTTTAATCGACACGAAAATTAATTAAAATAAATTTTAATTTTTCAAATTTTCTGAGTGACTTCCAACGGCCCCGGCGGGACGGCCCCGGTGACGGGGCCGTCCCGCCGGGGTAACTGATTGTTACATACAAACTCATCATATTTAAGGTCTACAAAATAATACACAATTTCCCCCCCTTTAAACACTACCGGAGCGTATGCTATTAATTTTTTATGCTATCTATATATATATATTTATATATATATAAAAAACACGCCGGGGCCGTTGGTAAAATTTTTTTTTCAACGGCCCCGTCAACGCAAAATCCGGGCCCGCCGGTGCCGTTGGAATTTTTTTTTCCAACGGCCCCGTCACCGGGGCCGTCCCGCCGGGGCCGTTGGAAGTCACTCAATTTTCTGGGGACACGATTATGACTAAACATTAGCTAAATCGTCACCCTGTACTTTATGCAATTTTTGAGTTTGAAACATACAACCTTATAACCAACAATACAACCTTTTTACACGACTGACCACAAAAGGAGTGTTATGTATTTAGGGTTCAAGTATAAATGTAAGTTTCTTTATACCACTATTAGACCTGGAATGGCTTACAGATTTTGATGTGTAAAACTCTAGTTTTAGATTCTTTGCATTCCTCCGAGTGACATAGGCTATATGAGTTGTCAGTCGTGTTTTTTCTTTTTTAATAACTAGCTTGTTTCAGCCACTTGGACATGTTAATCCTAAATGCGGGTGTGTTTGGTCTGCCTTACACCGAGACAGAAGACGGACTGGAAATAACATTCCAAGTGAATCATCTCGGGCATATGTATCTGGCATTACTGTTGGAGCCACTATTGAAGAAGGGGAGTAGGGTGGTATTTGTGTCTTCTGAATCACACAGGTATGATTTTATTTATTATACTGTTGGCCACATGCTAGGAAAACATCGTGAGGAAACCTGCACTCTTTGATGATCATCAGCTAGTGTGTGAAATGGAGAAGGCAATGGAAAACCAGTCCATTAGCATTGCCAAGATAGTCGTGTGAGTTTCATCCTAACTTATATTATAAACTAGCTTTTGCCCGCGGCTTCGCCCGCCTGAATTTCCCACGGGAACAGTGCTTTTTCCCGGGATAAAAAGTAGCCTATGTGCTATTCCAGGTCATTATCTACCTCTGTACCAAATTTCATCGAAATCCGTCTAGTAGATTTTGCGTGATTGAGTAACAAACATCCTCACAAACTCACAAATTCACAAACTCACATCCAAACATTCGCATTTATAATATTAGTATGGATGCGAAAGTGAATTTGTTTGTTACCTCTTCACGCTTCATCTACTGAACCAATCTTCCTGAAATTTCGCATACACTTAGTTACAAGTACTAATAAGGACATAGCGTACCGGTTTCATCCCGGGAAATAGCACTGTTCCCGTGGCAAATTCACGCGAGCGAAGCCGCGGGCAAAATCTTGTCGAATAATAAAAAGGAAAATTTTGATGGTAGTTCTATCTGCATGATTATATTTATTTATTTTTATAATTATAATTTTCAGGCACGCGAGTTTGAAGAATTTGTTCAGCCAACAAAACCTTTGCCTGACCAAAGACCAGTACGGGGCAATGATGGCCTACAACAACTCCAAATTGTTCAACGTCATCACGGCTAAGGTAACTGGAACTTTGATCAAATGATATCTTGACAGATTGTAATAAGTAATCAAACACCCGTATTCACAAACGTTACTTGGAAGGTTCATAGTGTCTGTAAGCTCACAGGGACTATCATCATCAATACATATAATAAAACTGGAACTGGCCTGTGTCTGTACATAGAAGATTTTTAAGAAATATAACTATGTGGGGTCTTCATAGGGCCAGTCAATAGAAGCCAAAACCGTTTTTTGTAGAATTTTTGCCTGTCTGTCTTTCTGTCTGTATGTTTGTAGCGCATCACGCAAAAACTACTGGACCAAATTAGATGCGGTTTTCACTGTTGTATTTTAGAAGGTCTAACTTAAAAATTGGCGTAAGTTTCATCTTGATTCGACGCTTAGAAGCTGAGATATGCGCGGACGAAGTCGCGGGTACAGGCTAGTAAGTAATACGTCACTTTAGTCACGAAAATTTGTAAAAATCTTTTTAAAATTAAAAAACTTGGTTTCGACAAAATTGTCTGGGCAATACCATGGGGGCAATACCCACATTATTATAACTTAATTTCATCTCCTTCATTAGTAAATCCCTTTCACACTGAAATTTCCCGACTTTGACAATCCACGACTTTGCCTTTCACGACTTTGTGTTCACGACAAAAAATTAAGTTTGATTTTTCAGCAAAATAATAATTTTTCTCCCTTACTTCGGTTTTTAAGTCCTAAATTCAAAACTTTGCAAGGTATCCACATAAGTAATACCTCTTTCTAAAAAGGTTTTTTCAAAAAAAGCTCCTTCCGTTTTTTTTTTATAATCTCTGTTCAAATGGATTCCCTAATTTTTTTCTTTTGAAATAATCTTCTATACATATAATAAAACAGTAAAAATATTTTGTCTGTACATTTAATATTTTTGACTGAAATGGATAGAGGGAGACCTAAAAAGAACAATAGAAAGCAAAAAAAATTTTTTGGAATTTCTTGTCTGTCTGTCTGTCTGTCTGTCTGTCTGTCTGTCTGTCTGTCTGTCTGTCTGTATGTATAAAGTACGCTGTTTCACGCAAAAACTACTGGACGGATTTGAATGAAACTTTTTTTGTTGTATAGCTATTAAGCCTGGGCAACATATAGGCTATAATTCATTTTGAAAACTGGAACACCTGATGAAGAACCATAACGGAACAGCTAAACTATAAGTAATATGGAAATGGCGCCTGAGCAAAAATTGTTCAACCCGATGAGCATTTTCTGCTGACGTATAAAAATTGAAGATCTGGAACATCTGATGAAAAGCTCCAAGAGACCAGCTACACTATAACATATATGGGAAATGGCGCCTTAGCAAAAATCGTTCAACCTGATGAGCATTTTCTTACTGACGTATAAAAATTGAAGATCTAGAACATCGGATGAAAAGCTTGCAAGAGAGATTTTTCATCTAAGCGAAACTCACGCGGGCGAAGCCGCGGGCGACAGCTAGTTTGAAAATAAATTCTGATGTCACAGATGCGCCACTGCTAGCAATTAAGTGTAAAATTTTAGGTTCTACGTAAAAAAAAAATCCTAAAAAAAATCGGTAACACTTTGCTTAAGAAACTTTTCTCTTAAATTACTCTAAATGGTCTATACTAGCTTCTGCTTTAAAAGCCTGCATCACACGTTTTTAGCCAAAACAGGCGTTACTGAATTCTGACCCTGGTGCCAAAACTAGATCATTATTGATAATAAAAATAGTACTTATAGGCTTCTCAAATAACTGCTACTACTTCGTATACGAGACAGATAAAAATATTTTGCCTTTTATTTTTGCGTAAATACCTTCCAGAAAACACGAAAAATACGAAAAACAAGGTTCACGGCTTTTAACGAAATCATTATGTAAAACACAAATTATAATTTCTACATAATGTTAATCAATAAGTGAGTTTATTAAACTAGCTACAAGTTGCTCGTTTTAGATTTTTGAAAAAATAACTCGAAAAAAATATTATAAATCGTAACAATTCACTAAGAAATTCCCCATACATTTTTTGTATGGCAATGCCATCGCTCAATATATACGAGTTCCAAGCCCACGAAAAAATCAGTCTGCCGGTAAGAGTCAAGGGAATCCACGTCGCTCTGCTTGCTCTGGGGAGGCATTTAATTTCTTTCGCGTAATGTTCATGTATTCACAGACAGCAGAGAGTAATGTAGATCAGAGTTACATATTTATTACTTTTTAATCTTTTTAAAAATTTATATAGGTACCATTTTCTATACTCATGGAATGATGGCCGACAATTTTTGATGAAATAGAAATCGTAATAAATCGCAATCCTCATAGAAATCGTAATAAATCGAAATCATAAAAATAAAAATAAATCTAAATCAAGATCCAAGATGGCAGGACAACTTTTTTTTTAATTTTCTTGCGATATGTATATCGTTTCATAAGTTTTTCAGTGCGCTGATTACGAAAAAATAACATTTATTTTGAGATCCAAGATGGCGGACAACTTTTTTTTTCAATTTTTTAACAATATGGGTATTAAGTTTTATATGAGGTTTTTCGAAGTGCGCTAATGACAAAAATAACATTTATTTTGAGATCCAAGATGGCGGGCAGTTTTTTTTTTCAAGTTTACAATATGGGTATGGTTATATAGGTTTTTGGGGACGCTGATGACGAAAATAACATTTATTTTGAGATCCAAGATGGAGGACAGTTTTTTATTTTATTTTACAATATGTGGGTATCGTTTTCTAGGTTTTGGGGGACGCTGATGACGAAAATAACATTTATTTTGAGATCCAAGATGCGGCGGACAATTTTTTATTTTATTTTTACAATATGGGTATCATTTTATAGGTTTTTGGGGACGCTGATGACCAAAAGAACATTTATTTTGAGATCCAAGATGGCTGACAGTTTTTTTATTATTTTACAATATGGGTATCGTTTTAATAGATTTTCAGGGACGCTGATCTTAAAATAAATGTTATTTTGGTCATCAGCGTCCCCAAAACCCATAAAACGATACCCATATTGTTGTAAAATAAAAATAAAAAACTGTTCCATCTTTGGATCTCAAAATAAATGTTATTTTCGTCATCAGCGCTCCAAAACCTACAACATGTCAACCATATTGCAAAATTGAAAAAAAAAAAAAATTGTCCTCCATCTTGGATCTCAAAATAAATGTAATTTTTGTCATCAGCGCATCGAAATACCTATAACCAAACCCATATTGTAAACTTGAAAAAAAAAGTTGTCCGCCATCTTGGATCTCAAAATAAATGTTATTGTCGTAATCAGCGCACTGGAAAACACACTTATGAAACGATACCCATATTTATAAAATTTAAAAAAAAGTTGTCCGCCATCTTGGGATCCAAAATACTATTTTTGTAAAGCCTCATCCCGAAAATTGGCCTTACATGGGATCATGGGATGCCAGGCAGATGTTTAACATCTTAGCATCCTGGCACGACGGTCATAAGCTATTTTCTGTCGCAGGCATTCGTGTCCGATTTTACTGCCAAGTCGCGCCAAGTATGTTTTACATATAAGAAAAATGGTCGTAATTTTTATTTTTTTTAGTATGAATTCATTACCGTAAAGCAAGAAAAAAATATATAGGTACCAACAAATCCTTTTGCCGGATCCCTGTCACTTATTACTTCGGGTTGGCGTGCAATCTCACGTCGATGTGTGCGTGTGACTTGCACACAGCCAGCTGCAGTCTTATCAAATACCTAAAACTCGGTCAGGGCGCGCGCGGACGTGATACACTCTTAAGGCTTTGGTATCGAACTACCAAACACCCTGTATATATGTTGGGAAATCTTCCACACCCCCACCCCACATACTTTACAATTCGGAGAGTCTGCTTTTTTAATCAGGGAATTGATATTCCTTTTTGATAGGTAGATGGATTAAATCTATATTTCATTGTAGGTGTTAAGCTTGAAGAGTGGAGAAGTAAGGTATTCTGGTGAATACTCCGTACACCCCGGCAACCTCGTGCTTACCTAACTTTTTCAAATCGTTGGTTCCTCATCAAACTGCTGGCGTACTTCGTGAAGCCATTCACCAAATCTATGGTACTATTATTTTTTATGCTAAGGTGCCCCGCCCCGGCTTCTCCGCCCCGGCCTCTTCGCTTCGAGGAACATACATAAATTGGGTAGCCTATGTCACTCAGGGCATAATGCTTAGCTTTCTATTGGTGAAAGAATTTTTGGAAATCGGTTCTGTAAAGTTCCGAAGAGAGTACCCTACTACTTTGTTTATTTGTTACACTCTTCACGTTTTTATCTACTCGAACCAATCTTCCTGAAATTTCGCATACACATAGTTACAATTAAAACTACTGAGAAAAGGACATAGGGTACTTATAATCCCGGTAAAAAGGAATGTTCCCATGGGAAATTCACGCGGGCGAAGCCTCGCGCCTTCGCAAAAGCTAGTCCTAATCCTAACTTCCTAACTAATATTATAAATGCACGAAAGTGAGTTTGTTTGTTACACTACACGCTATATCTACTGAACCGATCGTAATAAAAATTTGTCCCATAAATATAGTCAGGGGTTCAGAGAAGGACATAGGCTATCATTTATCCCGGAAAAAGGACGGTTTCCGAGGAGGGATACATAAGCGCGGACGGGCGAAAGCTAAGTAAGTAATAAAATTATATTTAAGGTTGTAGATGGGATATGTTACTTTTTCACCGTCCCAGCAACAAGCAGCAGCAACAACAGTGTACGTCGCCACGTGTTCTGTAGACCTCGATGACGTCACAGGCCTATAAGCTATCAACAACTGCTTCTGTTGCGAGGAGTCCGCCTTGGCCAGAGACCAGGACATAGCTAACGAAGTGTTCGCTATGTCGCTCAAAGTGATCGAGGATAGGGTGGGGAAGGGTGTTGAAAAGTATTTGGAGAAATTCGCATGATTAAAATCAAGTGCTTGATCAAATGAAGGATAGGGCCGGGAAAGAGGGTGGTTGGAAAAAATATGCGATTAAAGTCTTAATGATGAACTGTATTATATGTGTACCATAAAAGTTAGATTTTTTTGTATTGTCTATGGTACAATATTCCATTTTATTTTTGTTTTTTTATTGTATTTTTTTTTTGTGTTGTTGTTTTTATTTTTATTTGGTTTTGTTTTTATTTGTGAAAAGCGTAACAGATAAACTTTCGCATTTATAATATCAGTATGGTTGATATGGATACTCACAATATACTTCAACAACTGCTTCTGTTGCGAGGAGTCCGCGTTGGTCTAGAGACCAGGACAAAGCTAACGAGGTGTTTGCTATGTCGCTCAAAGTGGGATCGAGGATAGGGTGGGGAAGGATGCGTTGAAAAGTGTTTGGAGAAATTCGCGATTAAAATCAAGTCTTGATTGATGCAAAATTATCAAGATAGATTGGGAAAGAGGGTGTTGATAAGATACGCAATTAAAAAGCCTTATGGTTATGAACCATGTATGTACATATTGTGAATTTGTATTAATATTTATAAACTTAGCAAATATCTGCTGCGTGATGGGGTGAAATGATGTTTTGAAATATCGTTTTACCAACCTCCAACTTTAATAATTTTAAGGACTGACTGAATTTGGAATAAAAAGTACCTATTTGACTATGTGTTATTTCAGTTTTATTCTGCCGAATTTCATCAAAATCCTTCTAGTAGTTTCTGTATAAAAGAATAATAAACATCATTCATTCTTACAATCTTTCACATTTGTATTTTTAGTAGGACAATACATTTTAATAAATGTAATTTTGTAGAAAATACAGGCAATATTGATAGTTGCATTATAACTCTAATATTCTTAACTCTCTCTCTTTTTGACAAGAGATGTAAGATTTATACTGTACTATCAATAAATAACAGTAAAAAAATTTAAGATTAATAAAATACTTGTAAATGTTCACATATCGGGATACGCGTCAGAATTATCGACGTTCATGATTATGCATATCTGATTGCATAGCATTTAGTCCAATTCCAATTTGGGCTATTTTAATTTTATTTTTACAAGTTATTTATGTCCCGTTTCTGAGCGTAAGCATCCTCTTTAGTCTTTGGTCTTCTTTTCTTTTCTTCTTATTTAAGAGCCTATACTTGGCATCTGTCGATTAGAGTATAATAGCTATACACTTTCTGTTCTCGGCTTTACGTTTAAGGTCTTGATACGACACGACGCCTGCCTTCTCTTTTGTAAGTTGGCTTACATAACTCTTTCTCGGTCTCCCTGGACCACTTCTTCCATTTACCTTTCTTTCAATTATATTTTTAAATAGGTCATCGTGACGTATCAAGTGGCCGATCATTCTCTCTCTCTCTTTCTCTTCTGGTCCCTTTCCCTCTCTCTTCTGATCTTCTTTACGGCATTTAAAATTTATAGAAAATAAATATTCATAAATTTACAATAGATAAATAACTTTACTCGACAGAGAATTGTGGAAAGAGAAAGGGAAGCTTTTGTCCAGGTGGGACACTTCTATAGGCTAGGAAAAAAAGATGGACGCTTAATGCCATAAAGCATTCTACATCAGTGAAACTTTTAGACCCAAATAGAAAATGGCAAAACGGTGGCAAAAAAAATACGCCATTTCACAAAGCTTTGAAAGCAAATACCAAATATAGTATGGCACATGAGTAATAGTTTTTAGTAATCTGTGGTATGGGTAAAAAGTATTGTGATGGTACGTTTTTATTTTTAAATAATACAAAACTATTTAATTCGTCAAAATGATAGTATTTATTTAAAATAAGGTGGGGTATAGGAAAAAATTACATCTAGCGATTTTTCTTTTTTCGCTCTGGAAGAATTCTAATTTATAAGGAGGGTGTTTCCTTACACAAACTCAATATCGGCATTACTGTGGTGTATTTAATATTGTATAATTGTTATTGTAAATAAACATATACTTTGTATATTTATAACAAATGTAATTTAACGAAATGTTTTAAATAAAACAATGAGTTAATCATCTGTGCAATTTTGTTCCAATTAACTTTAACAATCACAGATTCAATTATTTTCAGTACAGTCCGCGAGGCCTAAGCTGAGCTTTGCATTTGTGTAAGTGATTCCGAATAGTAAGTGCGCAACGAATTGCGCAGAACAATGTGACATCTCACATCACGCTGGTTGTCAAAATGTTGTACAAAACACTGCATTTGCCCACACCTAACTGTGTGCACTCACACAAATGCAAAGCTCAGCTTAGGCCTCGCGGACTGTAGTTTCATATTTTTTCAACATAGTTGCTCGTAAATTAATCACTTATTTCAACAATTTCAATATTGTATTGTATCTCATTACGCACTTGTGCGTTATTGTAAGTAAAACGCACGCTCCGTCTAAAAACAGACGATACATTTTTTAAATTTTAGCAAGAGTTTTTATATGTCAGAGAAAAGTGGTCAACATTTTATGAATAAAATTAACTTTAGGAGATAAAATAAATAAAAATTTAATTCTTTAAATTAATTTTGAAAATAAATTACAACCATTTATCTGTAACAAAACACAAAAATATTAATTTACTTTATTAGTAATACTGGCTGTTTTTTGTGCATTTGCAAAACAAAAAAAGCGCTGATGCGCACGCATCGCTAATTTGTGAACAAGTAAAATTATACCGCGCGCTTTTTCTTTGGTATTATCGTTTTCGAGTTTATTTGACTATTTCCTCATAAATATGTTATAAAACTCGTATGATATACGTACGTGCGCTTTGAAAATTACAGCCTCTGCCTTTCTTGTAGCCCTCGCCTACGGCTCGGGCTAACAATATCGCCTCGGCTGTAATTTTCAACTTACTATATCACAATGTACTATAATACGTTTCTAGGTTTGTTCCCTTTTGAATTTTGATTTTTTTAATTCTCGTTTTTTGTTAACGACGCTGTCACGACGCAACGCAACCTGTGGAACAATGGGGCTTCGCCCTGACCATTACACCAAAAGATATGTATAGTAAGTATGGTTGATTGAAAACCTGGCTCAGTTATGCTAGCTTAATTAGTTTATCTCAGCTCAGATCGACTGTACTGGCAGCAGGCGCTTATCTTTTGATGGAAGAAGCTCATTTAACTCCATCTTACGTCCGAATTATTCCTTAAAATTGCGTTACTCTTTTGTTTGTTGTTGGTGATTCGATTTTACGGATTTCGGTAGATGGAAGGATGCCAGGCCGCAAACTGAAAAAATAAATAAAAAAGTTGTCATTTTCTTAAATAGAGAAACTGGGACCTTTCCACCACAGGCGAACGTCTTAACTATTCGACCACCATCGCTTCAACGCTGCAACAGAACAAGAAACCATTATCGACGTTTTATACGACTGGCTTTTGCCGCAGCTTCTGCGTCGTTTACAGGAACAGTGTCTTTTCCGGGGTGAAAGGTACACGCGGTCTGTATGTCCTTCTCGGCTATTATAACTAAGTATTACATTCTGAATGTAATACTGAGATCAATTTCCAGTGTACCGATTTGTAGCTACAACAAAATACACTGCCACCTACAAATGAACACAGTAAAGGAGGAGAACCTTATGGCATGCTGAAAAATATCGAGGAAGACTTGTTAGAAGAAGAGGTAAGAGGAGGCCTACAGAAAGAGGCTGAAGAGGAAGGGCATAATAAATCCTTAAAAACAAAGGAAATAAATAAATGGGTTGAGGTCCTCGCTGGAGGACACACCCGACAGTTTGGCTGCCTTACTATAACATCTCAAAAGTGTAATACTTCGCTGATCTTTGATAAAAACCATAGAAAAAAAAGTACTTATAACATAACACTTACGCAAGAGCAAGCCGCCGAAGGAGTAGAAGGCTGGCTAACGGGCCGCGTTGATCATGATACCCGCCGCGTTGGTGCCGATGATGTGACTACCATGATCGACAGACTGACAATCTAACACTTACGCAAGAGCAAGCCACCGAAAGAGTAGAAGGTGGCCTCGCAGACCGCATTGATCATGATGCCCGCCGCGTTGGTGCCGATGATGTGACCACTATCATCGACAGACTGATAATCTAACACTTACGCAAGAGCAAGCCGCCAAAGGAGTAGAAGGTGGCCTCGCAGACCGCGTTGATCATGATGCCCGCCGCGTTGGTGCCGATGATGTGACCACCATCATCGACAGACTGACAATCTAACACTTACGCAAGAGCAAGCCGCCAAAGGAGTAGAAGGTGGCCTCGCAGACCGCGTTGATCATGATGCCCGCCGTGTTGGTGCCGATGATGTGACCACCATCATTGACAGACTGATAATCTAACACTTACGCAAGAGCAAGCCGCAAAGGAGTAGAAGGTGGCCTCGCAGACCGCGTTGATCATGATGCCCACCGCGTTGGTGCCGATGATGTGACCACCATCATCGACAAACTGATAATCTAACACTTACGGCAGAAGCAAGCCACCGAAAGAGTGGAAGGTGGCCTCGCAGACCGCGTTGATCATGATGCCCGCCGTGTTGGTGCCGATGATGTGACCACCATCATTGACAGACTGACAATCCTTTATGCAAAGCAAGCCATCAAGATGAAAGTTGGCCTCTCATAGACCACGTTGATTAATCATGATACGCCGCGACTGATTGCCGATTGATGTGACCACCATCATCGACAAACTGATAATCTAACACTTACGCAGAGCAAGCCACCGAAAGAGCAGAAGGTGGCCTCGCAGACCGCGTTGATCATGATGCCCGCCACGTTGGTGCCGATGATGGAGCCGGTGCGGCCCAGCATCATCGACAGACTCACGGCCATGCCTCTGCCGAAATATAGAAAAATAAACTAGAGGCTTTGTAAGCTGTAGACCTTATTACAAAATGGAGGCCATAGAATCCAAAGGTGCTTGACCCCTTGTGTGCCAACTCAAAAATTTTCAAAAATGGGTCGACTATCGATTTTTATATGTTTATCGAACCTGCACTCAAAACACGAGAATCGGTTGAGAAATGCTACCTCATTGATACACCAAAAGCATTTTTGAAAAGCCTTTGAGAAATTTCGAGAGCTTCATGTTGAGGAAATGATTTGTCAGCTTAACTTGTTTTTTAACTCGATTTTGTTTTCGTATATTAAATTGCAAAGTTTACATTGAAATTGCGCGTGAAGTGTAGAAGGTAGACTAGTGCTGCTAGTGCTATATTTATGAGGAACTGAGTATGTGTGTCAGGTGGGTTTTAAATAGTTTTATAACATATTATGCTCGTAAAGTGTCACTTATTTCACCAATTACAATATTGTATTGTATCTCATTACGCACTTGTGCGTTATTGTAAAAGTAAAACGCACGCTCCGTCTAAAAACGAACGATACTTTTTTAAATCTTAGCAAAGAGTTTTTATGTCAGAAAAGTAGTGAACATTTTTATGAATAAAATTTAGAAAAACTTTAGAAGATAAAATAAATAAAAAATTTAAATTATTTAAATTAATTTTGACAATAAATTACAACCATTATTTATCTGTAAATGTAAAATAAAAAACACAAAAATATTAATTTACTTTATTAGTAATACTTGCTGTTTTTTGTGCATTTGCTTTAAAAAAAAAGCGCTGATGCGCGCGCATCGCTAATTTGTGAACAAGTAAAAGGAATTATACCGCGCGCTTTTTCTTTGGTATTGTCGTTATCCGAGTTTTATTTAAATATTTCCTCGCAAATATGTTATAAAACGTCGTATGACATACGTGCGCTTTGAAAATTACAGCCTCTGCCTTTCTTGTAGCCCTCGCCTACGGCTCGGGCTAGCAATATCGCCTCGGCTGTAATTTTCAACTTACCGCACCCCTTATATCACAATGTACTATTTCATTATGCTGCACTATCGCATGATGCCAGGTGGATCATACAAAAACTTTTAAGTTCATTAAGCTACCTCTATTTGAACTATTTGGGAGCTTAATAGCTGGGGTCCTATTGGGCAGCAAATGTATGGGGACGAATACAATTTTGGGTAATGGAATGCCACATGGTTTGGGATGTTATATGGTTTCAAATCTGAGTTCATCAAGCTCGTTAGCCACTCGCGATCCCGCGTCAGGGGGGGGGAGGAAGGTGTTAAAGTTCCAAACACCCTGCGCTCGAAAAAAAAATCTAGTGGCTACATTTGAGATACAAAGTCAAGTTTGGTGTCATTTTCGAATAAATCGATAATGGCCCATTCATTGGGCATAATATTTTTGTAGGTATCCATAGAAAAAAATGACGTAACGCCTAAACGTATGTAGAACCCGTGTTAAAAAATTACAAACAAGCCCGTATTTTTTAAGATTTTTATATAGAAGATGAATTTAAAAAAAATAGTACCAAAAAGCGCAACTAATGTAGATTATAAAAACATAAATATCATTAAACTTTTTTACTAATATGAATGTAAAAAAAAATTGAACGTACGCGCGGTCTATGCTGTTCCGCGCCGAACGAGATACGAGCGCGGGCTCTATTGTCGAGTCAGTGGAGTTTTTTCTTCATAAAATTCTCAGAAATAACTTCGATTTCGGTGATTCCATATTATGACTAGCTTTTGCCTTCGGCTTTGCCTGCTTGAATTTCGTTTTTTACTCATTTTACCATCTTATGGGTTGTATTTCTAAAATTATTTTCATTTACCGGTATACGTATAAAGAATCTGTCTATAATATTTGAAATGTCTACATTCAGTGGTTGCGGTTTCATCTCTGAGCTGATATACCAGTCATTCACTTAGCCAACGTCCAATTTTACAAATGTACTGTACATAGATTACGGGTATATAGAATGATATAAAAATCACAAAACAATGAATAAAATTTGCAAGAATGACGATGTTGAGATAAATGATTACTTGCCCGCAGCAAAAAGTATCATTATGTTTTTTATACAGACTTTTACCCCCCATTGCGGCCTTTTGCGGGTTGATTTTTGATTTGATTGACCTCGAGTCCTATAACTATTTCTACCTATATCAAATTTTATCAAAATCAACCAAGCGGTATATTCGTGAATGCTAAACAGAACTTGCTTCGAAAAGCCAGTCAGACACATCATTGCATTCCATTGGGAGTCGATTTTTGGAAAAAGTGCCCTATTTGACCTCGTGTTTTCAATTATATCCACACCAAATTTAATCAAAATTGGTTCAGCGGTTTAACCGTGAAAGCGTAACAGGATGTGCTGTCGACACTAACTTCTCTCCCCACTTCGGTCCATGAGGGTTTGATTTTTGAAAAAAAAAAAGTTACCTGTGTTTGACTTTGGATCTTCAACTATATCCGTACTAAATTTCATCAAAATTGGTTTAGCGATTTAGTCGTGAAAATGTAACAAATGTGTGTTTGACACGAACTTTCTTTCCCCGGCTGCTGACCATCAGGGGTTGAATTTTGAAAGAAAAAAAAATAGTTATTTTTGGCCTCGAGTCCTTAACTATATCGCTACTAAATTTCATCAAAATTGATTCAGCGATTTAGTAGTAACAGCGTACCTGATGTGTTTTTGATACTACTCTTTGAAGGTTGATTTTTGAAAAAAAATGTACCTTATGTTTGATCTCGTGTCTTCAACTACATCCATACCAAATTTGGTCAAAATCGGTCTAGCGGTTTAGCCGTAAGAGTGTTTTTTGAATTAAAAAAATCACCCCCTATTGCACTCGCTTGGGAGTTGATTATTAAAAAAAAGAGTAGCCTTTATTTAAGCTTGGGTCTTTAACTATATTCATACCAAATTTCATAAAAAAGGGTCCAGCGGTTTAGCCGTGAAAGCGAACAGACAAACAGACTTTCGTCGTATATTTCAGGTGAGGGAGTAGCAAACATCCAACTGAAATTTTGTGACTTACTTCCGCATTTGTAAAACGGGGCACCACCTGTCCAGTTAGTTCCTGTTGGAATTAAGGTGCAAACATTTTCTATCATTATTTTACTTTACTAAAATTCATCAAAATGAATGCTCAAAAATAATTTCAGAAAACCACCCCTTAGGTGGTAAAATGAGTAAAAAACTAAATTCATACAGGCGAAACCGAAGGCAAATGCTAGTTATAATATGGAATCAACAAAATGGAGGCTGTTACTGAGAATTGTATGAAGAAAAAACTCCACTGAGTCGACAATTGAGCCCTCGCTATATCTCGTTCGTCGCGAAACAGCATAGACCGCGCGTACGTTCAATTTTTTTTTACATTCATTTTAGTAAAAAAGTTTAATGATATTTATGTTTTTATAATCTACATTAGTTGGGATTTTTGGTGCTATTTTTTTTAAATCATCTTCTATATAAAAATCTTAAAAATACGGCCTTGTTTGTAATTTTGTAACACTGGTTCTACATAAGTTTAGGCGTTACGTCATTTTTTTCTATGAATACCTACAAAAATATTATGCCTAATGAATTGGCCGTCATCGATTTATCCGAAAACGACACCAAACTTGGCTTTGTATCTCAAATGTAGCCACTAGATTTTTTCTTCAAGCGCAGGGTGCTTGGAACTTTGACCCCCTCCCCCGCCCCCCTGACGCGGGATCGCGAGTGGCTAACGAGCTCGATTAAGTCAGTTTAGGTCAAATAACATCCCAAGCTATGTGGTATCTCATTACCTAAAATTGTAGCACTTTTCCCAATAGGACCCCAGCTATAATTAATTCAAAAGTTTTGTATAATCCCACTGGGATTGTTTACTGGGATTTTATCCACACACATTAGTATAGTGTCGTGTATAAAAAATAAAAAAAAATTAAAAGTGTCTATGTTGGGCGGTGTGCGCAGGGGTCTTCAGCTATTTGAAGCGAAGGCAGGCAATATCCCTGCGCAGTGCAATTATACACGAACAATTACTTTAGAGAGAGCCGGATGTAATGCTCAGGATAGAGCCTCGTACTTTTGAAGTACAAGGACCTCTTGTCTATTAAGCCTTAAGTTCTGGGAGTCATGGGCAGGGTGATATCATTAATACAATATGGTTGGGATAGAATATAGCATTTTATTCCATAAACACACTAGCCGCTGAGGGCGGGCACATGTTATACTAATACCAAAATCTGATAAGTCTTTGTCGCAATTAAAAGTTAAAATTAACATAAACCAAATATAAGGTACCTGGCCAGGTCCGTACACAAAACGTCTGTGCGCACTTAGAACGTTGTCCCGTTCACCATTACGATCCGTTGGGTTCGAGCACTGGTGCTGGTCGCGTCATCAAAGAGGCACGGCGCTCCTGCGACGCTCCGTTGTATGCGAGATAGTAGACGCTGGCTGGACCTTCCGAGATTTGCGCTGAGCCACTACAGGGACATCGGATCGGGGGCGGCGATGCGGCCTTTGGAAATAAGGTTAGGATCCGTGTGTTGCGCCTTGGGGTCGCCGACGACGGGGCCTGCGCCGTGGCATGCGGTCCACGGTCCGGGGAAACCGCACCCTCTGGCGATGGGGGGACACTCCAAGAAGCGTCAATTCATGTGGCCGGGCGGGCACGTGGATTTCAACAGCTCATGTTCCCGACAACTTCGTGGCGGCGAATATCCCCTGTGTCCTTGCGCGTATCGCGGATTTTAAAGCTAAAGGTTAAACTATAGTCCCATGACGGGAAGCCGAGGGCGGCGAAAGTGAAAAAAACCCAAAAAATTAATGATTTTGCTCAAGCCATGTTAGTCGTGGCGCCTGTCCAGGAAGAGAGAGAATCGACTCGACTCGATTTGACATTCCATTTTGTCGCGCTCCGTTTCGCTTAATTCGAACGCACATCAAACCAACTTTTAAATATTCTTTAAAAGAACTAATGTTTAAATAAGGTATTTATTTGTTGAATATTATAATAATCTAAGTCGACGATATTAAAGGAGAATAATTAAAATTTTACAACAATCCTACCATGATTTCTTATTTTTTTATGATAAGAAAGGTTTGTTAGGACCCAAAACGGAACGTGTGTCACTAGCTGTCAATGTCAGACGTCCAACTCTGTAGATCTCAGTTGACAGTCTAATCTAATCGTGGAATGTTTTGTTATGAATGTTTAGTTTTCAATATAATTCCGTAAGTACACAAAATCGCGTCGAGTTATTGCTACCAATGGTTTCGGCGTGACTCAAAGAACGTTTTGATGTGCGGGTCTCCCTGTTTTCTTAATAAGTATTGTAAAAACAACATATGAAATTTGTGTACCGGTGTGTCACTTTCCCATTCAATTTGTCTGGAAACTAATGGATTTGAATGCCTGCTATTGTAGTGCGTCGAGAGCCTATCATGCAGGTAATACGCCACAGGAATAGTATCCCAATATATCAACTATTTCACCTAAAATATGACATGCAAAGTTGACCAGTTAGAAGTTCAAAATAATTCTGTAGTTATCACTACAATACCCCCTTTTCGGCAAAGAGGTTAAGTCGTACTTAGCCGAAACAGCCGGGGTAACCGGAGAAAAACATTCACCTATCCTACGGCAATATATTTTTAAATATAAAACTATCAGCTATATATGAAACTAACTCATGCTATTTCATATATTAAACTAAAATGTATGTTCTAGAGAGTTCTAAAACTAACTCAATTTATGTTGAGTGTCAGGAATACAGCGTCTGGCCAGACCGCTGTAATTCCCCTTCATTAAAAAAAAATCACACTTGGATTTCTAATGAGATAATCGCAAAAAGTAGCATACTAATAATAAAGTTAAATTATCTAAAGTAATATAGTTCTTACTTATGTTGTTATGTAATAATAACAGATTTTTTAAGAGAAATTAATATTTAATTTAAATTAATAAAAAAATACAATTTAAAATATAAAAATACACCACACGGGCACGGACAGAGTTCCAAAGAAAATTACGGTTACGGCACGGACAGGATAGTCGGGGAAATCCTGCAACAGGGGGTAAAGTTTGTCCGGCGGCACAATAGGGTTGAAGATGTACTTGGCGGTACAGTAGTGGGATGGCAGGCGAAAGTGAGTACCTTTAATCCAGGCTTCGGCCACAGGTCACAGCAGCACAGCAGGGGTGGCAGGCGATAGTGTGTGCCTTTATTCCAGACTTCAATCCACAGGTCACAGCAACTTCTTCGTGTTAGATATTGATTAACGACGCGAAGGCTTGCAGGGTCCCGGGGTCAGCAGGCCCCGAGACAAGACCTTTATAGTTCGTACCGTTCTGTTTCTCAGTGAAGATCAAGACTGGACCCGGACTGACATTCCAGTGTCTTTATATAGGCTCTCGATTTAGAATTTCGTATTGCTTCATAATTTTCAAATAAAATACGAAATTAGAACATTTTGTGAAGAGTGTTCACGGTAGGATAGAAATTTATAGAATTTTAGAAAAATAAAATCTGACTTGTCACAATCACTTGACAATCAAAAATTGTTTAGATAATAAGTTGAAAGACATAAATAATTTTTAATAAAAATTTAAAGAAGTGATCATCGAAAAGTGTAGAAAAGGGGCTACATTAAATATGTTGGAAAAACATATATACTATAAAACAACCAAAAAATGAAGATATAGCGGTAAGTTTAAAGAAATATTCCTTTAGCTTAACGTAAAAATTTTACAATAGAAAGTGTAAAAAAACATTTTGAGCTAAATAAGTAATTATAATAGTAAAATAGACAAGAATAAAAGTTAAATAAACATGAATACACTACATTTCCCCCAAAAACCCCTGAAAATTTTTACACTAAGTGAAAATTTTGAAGGGTTAATAGACAACACTCTTCTTTCATACCAGCCTATCATACCAAAATCTTTCATATTACAATAAACCTTTCATACTAAAATCTATCAAACTTAGGGGGTAGGGCTCACAGTCAATGGCTCCTACTCCAAGATAAGTACCTTTGGCTCCTACTCCAAGATAAGTACCTGCCTAGTAGTACTACGTAACAGTTGGCTTATTTAAGGAGTTGTAACTGCTCACGCTGAAATCCCATTGATGATGAATGATATATGAATATGATATGACTGAAGGCTTATTTTATGAGTAGTCAGCCGCTCATTAGAAAGAAAGTAATGTAATAAAGATATGATGAAAATATATACAGGAAATAATGAATGTATGTAAGTATAGTAGTATTTCTTAGGTATAACAAGGGCTTATTTTATGAGTTGTCAACCGCTCAAAGAAAGAAATAAATAAAGAGTACGCAACGCAAACTTGCGTAAAGAGAGTAGTGCACATTAAGTAATGCAAGGTAAAGACTCAACACAAGATTGTGTAGAGAGATGTAGAAGAACATTTTTAGTTTAGTTCTTTAGAGGCTTAAGAGCCGATGATAGCAATGAAAATGATAGGAAATGAGAAAATGCCAAAAATGTAACTAGTAAATGAAGATGGGAACAAACAAAAATAAAGTATATACATTAGTCAAGTAAAAGTAAAATTAAAATAAATTCTAAGTCTTGATATCCTTAATGTGCCATTTGCACGAGAACCGCTAGCGTCCTCAAGGATATATACCAGTGGAGAGAGTTTTTGTATAACTTTACACCGAACGAATTTAGGTGCTAATTTGGCACTAAAGTAAGAACCGGCATTACTGAGCACATAGTTCTTACGCCAAACATAATCGTCGACATTAAATTCTTTTATAGTATGTCGTAAATTATATCGAACACTATTTTTAGTATGGGAGTCAAATAGAGCTACTTGTACTTTGTCAAAAATTGTCGCAAGTAATCCTATATTAGTAGCATAAATATCACAAGGTAAGAAAGTAAATTCGTCAAGGTTATTCGTAGGAGTATAAACAGAACCACAGCTGATAGTTTCCCTGCCAAAAACTAGAAATGCTGGGGAATAACCCGTAACTGCATTAACTGTACTGTTCATAGCATATTGGATTTTTGGAAGAAAAATATCCCAGTGATCTATGATCATCACCTACAAGAGACGCTAAAGCCGTAACAATAGTTCTGTTATACCTTTCAGTGGGATTGACTTGCGGGCAATAATGAGGTGAATAAAAGATAAAAGGTATTTTATAGTTATCCAGAAGTTTTTTGAATTCTCTAGATTGAAATTGAGAACCATTGTCCATAATAATAGTTTGAGGTACACCATGTATAAGAAATACAAAAGTTTTCTAGGCATTCGATAATATCTTTAGCGATAGCACGTTTTAGGGGAAAGATTAAAGTATATTTAGAAAAACAACAATTCACAACTAGGATGTGTTGATTGCGTTTTTCTTTGTCATGGGAAGAGGACCCATTAAATCAAGAGAAATACATTGAAAGGGTCTTGAGCAAACTTTAGGTTTACCCATGGGACCATAAGGTGAATGATTAGGATGCTTATAAGCAAGACAAGACTCACATTCACTTATTAATTGAGCAAATGTCTTTGAACATTCCTGTCCAATAATATAAAAGAGAAAGTTTTTTATAGGTTTTAAAATTCCAAGGTGAGGTTCACCAGGCAAACCATGATTACTTTTAATCAGATTTCTTCTCTATCACCAGGATGAGGAACTTCTTTCCATACGAAGTCATCCGTTATAGTATGAAGGGAACGAGAAAAACGATAAAGCTTATTGTCCTTAATAGTATAGTTTGGAAAACTATCAGGATTGTTTTGACAGCCTTGTAAAACTTTATTATACTGTTCTTCCACCGTTAAAACTGAAACATTTAAGTTAGTTTTATTATCCGATAGATTTTTAGAACGAGATAACAAATCCGGTACTACATTTTCTTTACCTTTTTATGTTTTAGAATGAAGTTAAAAGAAGATAGACGTACAGTCCATCGAGCAAGTCTGCCAGAAGGATTTGACAGATTTAGAAACCACTTTAGAGCAGCATGATCCGTGTAAATGACAAATTGTCTGCCATTGTCTAAATAACAACGCCAATGTTCGAGAGCAGTGATAACAGCAAGGGTTTCTCTCTCTGTAGTAGAATAGTTTTGTTCATTTTTATTAAGAGATTTACTCATATAAGCTATGACAACTTCTTTGTCTTCTTTTATTTGAGTAAGCATAGCTCCTATACCAAAATTTGATGCATCAGTGTGCACTGAAAAAGGGAGATTGAAATCAGGACAAGAAAGTACTGGTGTAGTTACTAAAGCTTCTTTTAATTTAAGGAAAGCTTGATTAGCTTCAGAGTTCCAAATAAATTTAGCAGCATTTTTACCACCACTATTTAGTTTAGTTAAGCGGAGCAGCAATAGTGCTAAAATTAGGAATAAATCGACGGAACCAGCTACATGTTCCTAAAAATCGACGAACTTCTTTACGAGAAGATGGAATAGGGTATTCCAGAATAGAATCAATTTTTTTAGGATCAGCACAAAGACCGTGTTCATTTACCACGTAACCTAAGTATTTTAATTCGTTTTTAAAGAATACACTCTTTTCAAAGTTAATAGTTAGACCGGCATAAGATAGTTTTTCAAATACTTTGATTAGAAACGATATATGTTCCTCGAATGATTCGCTAATAATAACGATATCATCAAGATAACAAAAGACTTTATTATCAAATTCAGGAGTAAATAACGTATCCATAAGACGCTGTTGAGTAGCTGGAGCATTAGTAAGTCCGAAGGGCATGACAACAAATCTGTACATTCCTCTACCAGGCACATAAAATGCTGTTTTATCTCTGTCAGCAGGATTTAGGGGAATTTCCCAAAAAGCTTTAGCAATATCAATGCTAGAAAGGTATTTAGCATTTTTTAAATGATCCAGTATTTCATTAATTAAAGGGAGACTATAAGCATCTTTTCGAGTAATTGAGTTAAGTTTTCTGCTATCGACGCAGAATCGCCATTCGCCATTCTTTTTAGGAGTTATTAAAACGGGAGATAACCAAGGACTCTCACATTTTTCAATAACTTTCCATTCAAGCATCTTATCAACCTCGTTGATTAGCGCATGTTGTTTTATAGGAGAAAGTCTATACGAGCGTTGTTTAATGGGGAGGATTATCGCCAGTATCGATTTTATGACAAATTAGGTTAGTTCGACCTAACTCACCCTTTTCTTCAAAAGAAATACTTTTAAAACGATTAATGATATCATCAGCGATATCCTTCTGAGATTTGGAAAGATTATCGTAAGGTAAAATTTTTTTATCGTCTGAAATTGCAAGACAATTATTATTAAATATTGTAGAAAATAAGATAGGTACTAAGTTAAACTTTTTCCAAAAATCTACCCCAAGGATTAGTGAGGGAGTTATTTCTGGGAAAACGAAAGCTCTAATTAAGTGAGTTTGACCATTAAAAGTAATAGGAAGATCAAAGTGACCTAAAGATTTGAGTTTATGATTATTAGCAGTAGACACAACAACCGACTTAGACTTGGATAACGAGAAACCCAATTTCAGAATTTCAAGATGTGAATTTTTTCCTAAAATAGTTAAAGAACTGCCACTATCTAAAAGTCCTGATAATGAAACATTATCAATTGATACATTGATAAAAGGACGATTAGAATCCTTTTTCATTCTCATAGAGAACAGAAGAAGTTCTATAACAGAGGAAAAGTTTTTTATTGTTAATAACCAATCATTCCAATCTTTTTGATTAAATTTATTATCCAAGTCACATTTTAGTTTTTTGAATTAGTTGAAGATTTGCGTGCATTGCATTTAGGGCAATCAGGAGTTTTAACATCTTTTGTACCACATTTAAAACATATTAAAAATCTAGGTTGAGGGCATTCGTTAAGAGAATGACCATTGGTACGACAGCGTACGCAATAGATATTAGGATTAGGAGATACACTAGCAGACTTATTAATTGTATTTACAGATTGCTTCGATTGAGGCTGAGAGTTATTTTTATTAAAGTAAGTATGTTTTTGAAACTGAGACTGAAAATTATTTTTGTTGAAGAATTGTTTAGCATTCGAAGTAGAAGGGGAAGGTAATTTATAATTAAATTCAGAGCTAAAAGAATTATTTTCATTATCAGGTTCCTTAAAGTTTTTATCTCTATCTAGAATTTTCTCATAACTTTGACAGGTATTGATCAAAGAAACGACAGAGTCAACATCTTTTAAGGCTACGAACATCGAATAACAAGGTCTTATGTTCCTTAGTAAAATTTCGAGTTTCTCAGACTCGGAAAGTTTTTTGGTAAGACGTGAGAACATACCGAACATAATTGAGATATAAATTACAATAGATTCATTGTCACCTTGGGTTCGATTCCTGATGGCATTTAGTAGTTTGTAGTCGTAGTCAGGTTCACCGAAGTCTCTTATCAAAAGATTAGTAACTTCGTCCCAAGTTAAGTTAGAATTTAGTTCTTTTTGAAATCTAAACCAATGTAAAGCATTGTCAGTAAAAATTTCGAAAGCTTTGTTTAGAAGTTTCTCTTTCGAAATATTTCGAGAAATACGAAATTCTTCTATTTTTTGAAGAAAAGATTTCGGACAGGTTTTACCATCATAGCAAATCTTTTTTAGGTCGTTTAAGGAAGAAGGAAGTACCAAATTTTGTAGGATTTCAGGATTGAAACTACTGAGAACAGAAGAAGATTGAGGAAGAGGTGAAGTTGTAATTTGAGGAAGGGGTGGAGTGGGCGTGGAAACATTTTGCTCTGCGTTCAGAAAAGTAAAAGGTTCAAATCGTTTTTCAAGTTCGACAAATTTATCTTTGAGGACATCAAATTCTTCTTTTTTATCACTGTGTAAATCTAAATCAATTCTATCTAAGCGATAGTATAGATGATTTAAATAAGTCTCTATTTTAGGAAGACTTTTTGAGTTACCCGACTCAAGTGAGACTAATTTTAATTCAGTGTAAGTTAATGTAGCTTCAATCCCGTTGAGATCATCCTCAACTGGCAAAGGAGAATCTATAATGTCATCGCTTAATATAGATTGCGTAAGCGAAACGACTTGTTTTTTAATTGAGGGAGCTTATCAGCTGGTTCCTCCAGTCTAACCTTGACTTCGTATTCTAACTCAGCTTTATTGAGCAGACTATATGCAATTGGACGAGACATTTTAGTAGAAGTTTAGGAGTACTTGTACAAAGTAAAGTACCTAAGTATAGTACCTTAGTTTAGTAAAGAGTTAAAGTCAAGTTATAGAGTCTAAGTCCAAGTCAAGTTAGTCAATAAAATAAATATTTATTGAATAAATATTTAGTATGAATGAGTTCTATGTGAAAAAGAGACCAGTGTGAAGTTAATTTAGTGTTTAAGGTCGAGAATCTAAGCCAAAATTAAGAGAACGTGTAGGTGTGTTTTTTAGAATTTAGAGGAGAGACAGAGCCAAAAGATGCGATGGGCGCCAACTGTTATGTAATAATAACAGATTTTTTAAGAGAAATTAATATTTAATTTAAATTAATAAAAAATACAATTTAAAATATAAAAATACACCACACGGGCACGGACAGAGTTCCAAAAGAAAATTACGGTTACGGCACGGACAGGATAGTCGGGGAAATCCCAACAGGGGGTAAAGTTTGTCCGGCGGCACAATAGGGTTGAAGATGTACTGGCGGTACAGTAGGGATGGCAGGCGAAAGTGAGTACCTTTAATCCAGGCTTCGGCCACAGGTCACAGCAGCACAGCAGGGGTGGCAGGCGATAGTGTGTGCCTTTATTCCAGACTTCAATCCACAGGTCACAGCAACTTCTTCGTGTTAGATATTGATTAACGACGCGAAGGCTTGCAGGGTCCCGGGGTCAGCAGGCCCCGAGACAAGACCTTTATAGTTCGTACCGTTCTGTTTCTCAGAAGATCAAGACTGACCCGGACTGACATTCAGTGTCTTTATATAGGCCTCGATTTAGAATTTCGTATTGCTTCATAATTTTCAAATAAAATACGAAATTAGAACATTTGTGAAGAGGTTCGCATAGAAATTTATAGAATTTTAGAAAAATAAAATCTGACTTGTCACAATCCTTGACAATCAAAATTGTTTATAATAAGGAAAGACATAAATAATTTTAATAAAATTTAAAGAAGTGATCATCGAAAAGTGTAGAAAAGTACATTAAATATGTTGGAAAAACATATATACTATAAAACAACCAAAAATGAAGATATAGCGGTAAGTTTAAAGAAATATTCCCTAGCAACGTAAAAATTTTACAATAGAAAGTGTAAAAAAAAACATTTTGAGCTAAATAAGTAATTATAATAGTAAAATAGACAAGAATAAAAGTTAAATAAACATGAATACACTACAATGTATAATAAGAAAAACTATTTGAAATTAAATTAAAATATATGTAATCTAGCATTCCTACATAATTTACTAGTTAGTAATTAAATTGTAAACCTAATAAAGTCTTTAAACTAATGGAGAGCTCTCACATAAATTGAAGTTTAAAATGTATAGCCGTTGGGCTGACATTGTATAAGGGAAAAACTTATTTTCCCTTTTTTTTTTCTAAAAAAATTAAAGGAGTATTAATCCATATCCTTATATTTACTCTGGCGCCTCAGGGAGTGTGTAGTTACAAAAGAAATTGGTTTTCATGAAAACAGCTTGAGCAAAAAAATTTCACATGTGGGAGTCAATGTCATATGTGAAAAATGAGGCCTCTAATTGGTTATACCAATCCAAAATAACAAAGTTCAAGATAAGAAAGTTGCTAGCTAGGAGGACACACCTGGTGAGACTTTTATTATGTCCTTAACATGTGATATTTTTCCAACTTTACCGGTTTCTATCTCCTGAAGGTCGTAAACAACATCCGAATGCTTCCTGACAACTTTACATCACAAAGCGCGGTGCTAGTTTAGCGGAGAAGAAGTGAGCTGAACGACTGGTCATTTGAAGCGTATTAACAGAATTTGGAATGCCGCCTCTTTTTCGGCAACATGCTATCCGTCATTATCTCCCGACCTTTAGCTAACAAAATGGTGTGCCCGGTGGCAACATTAATAATGCTATTCAAAGATAGCTACCACTAAGTAAGTCAGAAAAACATTTCAGTACTTTATTTTCTGAAGTGTTTCGACTACGCCTAAAATCATCAATTCTAAGAAAAAAATCTGTGACGTCTGAGTCACTCAGAAAGATTTTAAATTCCACGACCTCAAATGGTCACTCCTTTAATGCTATGTGAATAACTTGCGTTCGTCATCCTCCCTAGTCTCCGTAAAATAGGTAGTCCCTACCACATTGAGTTGGCTTGACGTACTCAAACCGGGAGCTCCGAGTTGAGACAATGTGGGTTGTAACGCTTTTAGTGTGGAAGGGCCGGGGTGGGTGGGTGTCAATTGTTCGCAACCTCCCCGTGGTCGTGTATTACCAAATGAGGAAGTAGTAGTGGTAGGTGGTTTGTTTGCCTCCCCACTTACTTCGTGATATTGCTCTTCCCTTTCGCCGTCCGACATGTTGACAAAAATGTGAGGTTATATGTGTCAGGGTATGTAATAGGTTATAATAATTGATAAATTTCTAAATATATACAGAGTACTCTCCTGTCAATAAATATAAATTAGCTCTCAAATTCGAGATTAAATAGGAATTATGGCTGAGCGCTATGCTGCTTTTTTTATTCATAGCGAAGCCCAAATAGAAATATTAATTATTATATTATTAATTATAATAATATTATTTAGTAATATTATAATAATTACTATGAATTGTATTAAATGCTTAATGCTTACAACCTTCTGTCGCATATAAACCTAACTTATACACTAAGTATAATAACTTTTACAGTCAACGTGATATCACCAAAATTTCAAAATAACAAGTGAGCGAGTTTAAAAAATTTTAAAACTATTTTTAGAAAAAAACTGCACCCACTTCCCTGCTACAGGACTCAAAGGCTCAAAAAATATAGTAGTTCGGGCGCCATTGTCGTGTATAAAAAATAAAAAAAAATAAAAAGTGTATATGTTGGAGCGGTGTGCGCAGGGGTCTTCAGCTATTTGGAAGCGAAGGCAGGCAATATCCCTGCGCAGTGCAATTATACACGAACAATTACTTTAGAGAGAGCCGGATGTAATGCTCAGGATAGAGCCTCGTACTTTTGAAGTACAAGAGGACCTCCCTTGTCTATTAAGCCTTAAGTTCTGGGAGTCATGGGCAGGAGTGATATCATTAATACAATATGGTTGGGATAGAATATAGCATTTTATTCCATAAACACACTAGCCGCTGAGGGCGGGCACATATTATACTAATACCAAAAATCTGATAAGTCTTTGTCGCAATTAAAAGTTAAAATCTAACATAAACCAAATATAAGGTACCTGGCCAGGTCCGTACACAAAACGTCTGTGCGCACTTAGAACGTTGTCCCGTTCACCATTACGATCCGTTGGGTTCGAGCACTGGTGCTATTCGCGTCATCAAAGAGGCACGGCGCTCCTGCGACGCTCCGTTGTATGCGAGATAGTAGACGCTGGTACTGGACCTTCCGAGATTTGCGCTGAGCCACTACAGGGACATCGGATCGGGGCGGCGATGCGGCCTTTGGAAATAAGGTTAGGATCCGTGTGTTGCGCCTTGCGGGGTCGCCGACGACGGGGCCTGCGCCGTGGCATGCGGTCCCACGGTCCGGGAAACCGCACCCTCTGGCGATGGGGGGGACACTCCCAAGAAGCGTCAATTCATGTGGCCCGGGCGGGCACGTGGATTTCAACAGCTCATGTTCCCGACAACTTCGTTGGCGGCGAATATCCCCTGTGTCCTTGCGCGCGTATCGCGGATTTTAAAGCTAAAGGTTAAACTATAGTCCCATGACGGGAAGCCGAGGGCGGCGAAAGTGAAAAAAACCCAAAAAATTAATGATTTTGCTCAAGCCATGTTAGTCGTGGCGCCTGTCCAGGAAGAGAGAGAATCGACTCGACTCGATTCTGACATTCCATTTTGTCGCGCTCCGTTTCGCTTAATTCGAACGCACATCAAACCAACTTTTAAATATTCTTTAAAAGAACTAATGTTTAAATAAGGTATTTATTCGTTGAATATTATAATAATCTAAGTCGACGATATTAAGAGGAGAATAATTAGAATTTTACAACAATCCTACCATGATTTCTTATTTTTTTATGATAAGAAAGGTTTGTTAGGACCCAAAACGGAACGTGTGTCACTAGCTGTGTCCAATGTCAGACGTCCAACTATGTAGATCTCAGTTGACAGTCTAATCTAATCGTGGAATGTTTTGTTATGAATGTTTAGTTTTTCAATATAATTCCGTAAGTACACAAAATCCGCGTCGAGTTATTGCTACCAATGGTTTCGGCGTATTGACTCAAAGAACGTTTTGATGTGCGGGTCTCCCTGTTTTCTTAATAAGTATTGTAAAAACAACATATGAAATTTGTGTACCGGTGTGTCACTTTCCCATTCAATTTGTCTGGAAACTAATGGATTTGAATGCCTGCTATTGTGGTGCGTCCGAGCCTATCATGCAGGTAATACCACACAAGGAATAGTATCCCAATATATCAACTATTTCACCTAAAATATGACATACAAAGTTGACCAGTTAGAAGTTCAAAATAATTCTGTAGTTATCACTACAATAGATTTCATAACAGTACAGCTTATCTTGTAACAAAGTTCAAATCTTGCACTTACCTAAGATTTGTGGGGAAAATTTCAACGGAGAAAAGCATTCACCGGTCCAATAGCCAATCCAGTCAAAACCAACAAAGACAACAGCACAGCGAACACCATATCCACAGTCACGTGGTTTATCAGGACACAGAAGGTGCCAAGGACAAGATAGACTAAGATCAAGAGGACTTTCTTCCCGAGGAATTTGTGGCGGATAGACTGATGGCCAAGCCTATGAATGCGCAGCTGGCGTTGGCTATGGAGTTGATGATGAAAGTCATTGTGTCTATGCTGTCGTCGCATATTGATTGATCGATTGTCTGAAATAATAATAAATCGAGTATGTATGGCGTGGTCATCTCTTGGTCGTGGTCTGGTTGGATCTCGGAGGTGCTGATCTCTTGACACTGCGAGGAACTTA
>CM031575.1:2830103-2886023 GCA_018467065.1 Ephestia elutella
ACTAGGATGAAATGCGAGACCGTACGCTCGCTCCCGCTACATTCTAACATAATCAATCAATACATTGATAAACTGGTCTTAAAACTGTTACTGGTCTGTGTACAGACACACATTAGGAGATATTTATGAAAAAAAAACTTTGACTGGTAAGGGCCAATGAAGAGAACACATTTTTTTTTTTTTTGTCTGTTTTTCTGTCTGTATGGTATCACGCAAAAACTACTGGACCAAATTTGATGCCGTTTTCACTGTTGTATTGTTGAAGGTCTAACTTAAAATCCGGCGTAGGTGTCACCTTGATACGCCGCCGCTTCGAACCTGAGACTGAGACCTAAGATACCTATAAGCAATAGTAAATTACGCGCGTACGAAGTCGCAGGCACAGACTAGTTAATCTTATAATCTTCACAAAACTAGTTTACGTCTTGAAAGGCCGGCAACACTTATGCTATACTCCTGGTGTTGCAGTTGTCCGTCCATGGGCAGCGGTGATTACTTACCATCAGGTGACCCGCTTGCTCGTTTGCCGCCCTATGTTAAAAAAACCTACTTACAAAGGATATTTGCCATCGTTAAATGGCCAATTTACATATTATTGCTAAATTAGGACATGCAAGGTTGTCTGCAATGGGTACCTAGGTACCTTATTGACGGAAGTATTTGAAAATAATGTGAAAATTAGACTGTGACGGTATAATGTAATGCTATTGCGCCGTCCGTATGTCTGTCCGTTATTAACAATTCAACTTTAGGGTTTCGTTAGCCATACCTATTTATATGGCCACTAGCTTTCGCCCGCGTTAATTTCCCACAGAAACAGCGTTTTCCAGGGATGAAAGGTATCCTAGGTCCTCAGTACTACGTAGTACTTATATTAATTCTGTGTCAGTACTTTTAACTATGTGTATGCGAAATTTCAGGAAGATTGGTTCAGTAGATAAAGGAACAAACAAATAAAAAAACAAACTCACTTTCGCATTTACAATATTAGTTAGAATTAGGATACTTACTTGCTTATGGTGAAGGAAAACCTGCACCCTACCTGACTGTGTGTCAAGGAGAACCCAACCTGGGTATAAACAGGTTGTAGTCAGCTAGATAGTGATCGTTACGTCATGTCAGACGACTAATAAGACTAGTTTTCTTTACATGCCTTAGTGTACTTTACATAATACTGCATACGCTGCAGCCAGGAGAGAAGAAATGGGCTCAGACCAGACACTCTATCTGAAAATGATCTGTCTGAGCGACATTACAATAGGGCAGTTATTAAATTTTTCGGTAAACGTAGGGGGTCGCCTTGCCACCAACGTGTGTTGCCCTAAATGGGTCTCGGGGAACTGGGTGAAATGGTCCCAGTATGAAAGGCGTCACCAACTAATAATAATAAAATAATAGTATACTCTACATTTAATCTACTTAACTCTGTTGAAGTTTGGTTAAAGTGACTATTCATGGCGCGTAATGTTATATTGCTACCCGCTTCAGGTGTGTAGCTACCGCCCGTCAACAGCCCTGTCAAATAATTATGTACCCCCAGGCTACAGAGGCCCTTAACCAGTGGCGTAATTGTAGGGCTTCCCCTCAGGGGGTCCTAGTCAGGAAGGACACCATTTTATCGTTTTTCGGCTCAACGTCGAGTGAAGTCTGTCAGATGGTGCAATACTTTCATTTGAATTTGACAATTGATGACAGTATTGTACTATCTGACAGACCTCATTCGCCAGTAATGCCAACTAGTGAGCGAAAAACTATAACTTTCATTAGGCTAGGGTTGCCAGGTCGCCAAACCTAATAGCCGGACAGACCAGCCTGTTTGGCCGGACATTTGGGTAGAAAGTCCGGACACCCTACATTATTGAGGATTTTGTCTCAGTATTAATAGGTACGACAAAAAAATTGTATGTAAAATCAAGCTTTTTGGTAATACCGACAGCTCTGTCAGGGGCGGGCCACGCTCGGCGCTCGCTCCGAAATATAAAAAGCCTAACAAAAGCCGGACAGGCCGGACACCGTTAATTTTGGCTGGACCCGCAATCAAAAAGCCTACATATGTCCGGCTTTATCCGGACGCCTGGCAACCCTACATTAGGCACTGGGAGGATAATAAAAAAAAATTACATTGGATGTAAGACATCGCTTATTGACTCAAGTGAGCTTTAATTTAACACACTTGCAAAATAGAAAACACTTATAAACTTATGAGCTGCTATTTGATGTATGGAACTCTCGTTGTGCAAGCGCGACTCACGCTTGGCCGGCGTTTTCTTGGAAGGCACAAATACGAATCAGTGTGTGATATTCACTTTCTAATGTAGATTACAAGTAGTTAGTGCCGAGACGAAGCAAGTTCAATGATATTTTAAGGATGTTTAGTATGAAATGTCAGATTAAAAACAAAAAAGAAAAAAACGAAAGAAGAAAGTCGAAAACTGCTTTTTCATTCTGTAGTTTTAGCGTGACGTGCTTAAAAACATACAGGCAGAAAGAAAAAAAAATAGGTGTATTTTAGATTTCTATTGGCCTTATAAAGACTTCATACATTTTTTCCAAAATAGGCATAGTTATCTCTTTTCAGTTACAGTTTTATCCAAAATATAGCTCATGAACAGACATTTATATGTAAACCAGTTACAGTTTTATTATAATTATGTGTAGATGTAGAAGAATAGAAGGTAGAAAGAAGGTATAGATGTACAGATTTGCCGTTATTACCATCGCATAGAGGTTAAAGGGGTCCAAGCGTAATTTTGCAGTTGTACTTGTACGAAAAAGATGCTTTTTGATCGAGATGTCACTACTCAAAGATTTAATAAATCTTTGACTTTACTTTTTCTCTGATCGCTTTAACCATAGATATTTTTTCAGTATTTTCTGGTGGACCAACGAGACGATGAACATATGGACACACATCTTCGGCTTCTTCCTCATCATGTTCCTCACGATCAACGACCTGGTCATCATAAACATCCACGCGACCGTCACAGACAAAATAGTCGCCGCCATATTATTCTCTTGCTTTTTGGTGAGTTATTTCCAATAATTTCCATTTTTCATCATCATCATTAGTAATCCTCTATTATTTTTAATGCGAAAGTGAGTTTGTTTATTTGTTACCTCTTCACGCTTTATCTACTGAACCAAACTTCCTCGTATACACATAGTAATAGTAAGTAGTACTGAGAAGGACATAGGCTACCTTTCATCCTGGCAAAAAGCAGTGGTCCCGAGGGAGATTCACGCAGGCGAAGCCGCGGGCTAAATCTAGTTAATAATAATATAATAATGACCCACTACGCGGGCCTAACGCGGATTGGTGGGTATTAACGACTACACAGCCGGGACTAAAGGCTTCACATGTGTACCGAAGCACGAAAGAGCTCGTTTTTGGCCACCCATCCAGTGACCGACCATTACTATGGTTGCTTAACCTCAACTATCGCAAGCCGAGTGCACGAACCACAGCGATATCGACCTATATCATAATCATCCTACTAATATTATAAATGCGTAAGTTTGGATGTGAATTTGTGAGTTTGTGTGAATATTTCTTAATCAAGCAATATCTACTAGACGGATTTCAATGAAATTTGGTATACGGGTAGAAAAATACCGAGTACATAGGGTACTTTTCATCCCGAGATTCCCACGGAAGCGAAGCCGCGGGGCGCAGCCATTAAATGATATATCTACGTGACTGTCACGGTCAAAATATGTCACCTTTTTGGTGTAAGTGATTTCCATTTTGCTTTCACTTTCAAACGTGTACTTTGTGAAGAAAAGAACTGATTGTTGATAGCTTGTACCGTTCGTGTTGACAAAACTTGTGTTTGCGACGGATGGATTTGTTCATTTGTTTGTAATGATAAAATCAATCAGTGATTGTACATACTTTTTGTAAAGCTAACTGAACAGTCATGGATATTATGGATAAGCTAGGTATAGCTATTTACTACTTTAGCTATTAATCTGACTATTATTATATAGATACTAAAACATATTGTCATTGTCATTATAAAACGATTGGAAAAGAGATTATAGCGCGTATAAAAAAACTAAATAAAATTATCTTCAGCTAAGCGTGGCCTTCCAGTCTCACGACTCTTGGCTCTGTTTACCCGTAAGTGATTCTATGTATGTATGTATCTTCTTTATTTTACGAAGAATCATAAAATCAGTATAGGTATACAAATAGGTATTTGGGGATGCCTTTTATTTTACCCAAATTTAAGCTGTGTGGTATCCGACCTAGAACCATTTATTCCCGAGGGAGTCTTAAGGCGGCAAAGGAAATAGGTAGGTATCAGCGGAGTTTTAATTTTCGACGTGAAAAAGAGCCTTCTTTGAAGGCCAAGTTTGAATAAAAAAATTGACTTTGACTTTGGAGACAGCAGTTAGGTAATTTAGTAATTTCGTACCACAGATTCCACAGAACAGGTTGCGAACACCAAACCGCCTGCCTAGCACGACGACCTCTCAGATTTTTCCACTACGTATTTGAATAGAAACAACAATAAAAAAGTATTACGTAGTATGTTGCGGTCTTTTTTTTGCCTTCCTTCCTTGTGAATATGGCTATCAACACGTAAAGAATTGTTCAAATTGGACAGGTTGTGACGTGTACAGTGGCCCACATAGAAAAGTATACCACTTTTTATAGTGAATCGTATTTCAGGTGGTATACTTGTCTATGTGGCCCACTGTACCTAGTTCTAGAGTTAGCGCGTTAAAATAAACCCATAAGCTTTATTTATTAGTATGTATATAGGTGATATGTGTATGGTGCGCAATTCTGCACAAGTAATGTCTTACCGAAGATTATGTAAAACCTTACTAGCCGTCGTACTAAGAATATTGCGGCTTGCATCTTGCGAAATACATTCTCAACACCATCGGTCGAAAGCGCCACGTCCACACGGGCACGGCCCGGGCCAAAATGGCCGATTACCAAACGCCCACTTTTAGCCCAATGGATTTAAATAGGGCTGGCGGACCTTTCGCAAAAGGCCCAGTTGTGGGCCACCGCTGGCCGATCTCTGGCCACATCTGATGCCCGCCCGCGGCCTGCTTTTCTCTCCGCAGTGAAAGTAAAAAAATGTTTTAATGATCACACTGACGTAGTATAGCAGAATTTGTATTCCTTTTATAATATAAACTAACAGTATTATTCTTGCTCTATTATGAGTTCAACACGTGCAGTTATAATATAATACACCAAGAGAACAGGAAGTTTGAAAGATTTCAAACTATTAATAAACTGTACTAAAACTATAATAAAACTGTAACTGAGTCTATGTCTTTATATGAAGATCTAACTATAAAATAGGCGCAGGTTGCAAAACTTGAAAATAGTAAATTCCGCTACATTGGGTTGGTGTGTGTGTTAAAAAAATATTGGAAGTTCGATTCCGCCGTACGACGTTTTTTTTTGAGATTTTTGGTGTATTTTCGAGAGAGTAATTTTAATAAAATCTTTATTTGACACAATTTGTTAGGGGTTTTTGCCCTGGGTCCGTTATTTTGTCCTAGTAGGTGTGACGAATTAACTTTCAATGTATGGAACTTTCAATACGAGATAAATTGACTGTGACTAACTGACATAAACCCGGCACAAGCTTCACGTTCTTTTAAAAAGTAGTTTCGGAGAAAGTGTCCACGTCTCGGACCGCTTAGTATATTCACAGACAGGTAGAAAAAAATTTGGTTACGCATTTTGTTTGTCTAAATGCGCTAATCTATAGATAGCCTAGGCCTTCGCTCCCAAGGGAATTTCGGGATAAAAAGAGGCCTATGTGATATTCTCAATTTTTTTTAACACCTGATAAAAAATATTGGGCCAAAATTCCAAATTTCATCTAAATCCGCACAGAAGATTTTGAATGATTGAGTTACGAAAATACTTAAAAACTCACATCCAAATTTTCGCATGATACTCGTATACCATCTAGTTATCCGGAAAGTCCTTAGGCAAGTCCCACGGAAGCGGTGCCCCCAGGCGAAGTTACTAAATCTGTATCTTATCACTTCTTCTGACTGTCATCCTGATACCTGACACAATCATTTTTTATAATTGTTAATTAATAATATGAATAGTAATTAATAATAAAAGTTAAAATGATGTTGCCCGCAGTGAAAAGGGAGAAAACAATATAATGTTAACATAACTAATAGGCATCACTGTTGCTTTTGACCATCAACTACATCCATTGGGAAGAAGAAGTTAGAAGGCGCATCAATACAACCTCAGATTAAATTTGTTTTTTTTTTGTTTATACAACAGTTCTCCATATATAAGAATTTTGTCTATAACCAGTGTTGACTATAGGAGTATAGATAAAAGGGTTATTGCGCAATACTCTATGTGGGGCTCTAAGGCGGTCCCTAGACGATCAATTTTATTGCGCAATATTACAAATTGTGCAATTTTATTGACCGTTTAGGGTTAATATTGAACATTGTGCAATGATTGAAAGAAAGTTTGAGTGAGTTTAATTTTTATTGTACCATATTTTTTTATTGCATCGTGTAGGGTCAGTATTGCGCAATATTTTTCAGTCTGTTTCGACTTGAGGAGGAGAATAGACGCACACGCGCGCACGTAAACTCAATTTATTCTTACCAGTCCTAACATGTAAACAATCTTACCATGTATTTTTATGATTTTACAACAATACAAATTAAGATAGACTTTTTAAGGAAATTACTTTCGTTGTTAATAAATATTTTACTTTAGAATGTTTAGGTTTGAACTAATATTTGATTTATTTTTAACAAAATTCAACAAAAAGAACTGTGAAGATTGTTTACATGATAGGACTGGTAAGAATAAATGGAGTTTAAATATGGCCACTGAACATGAAAACATTGCGCGAAAAAATACTTTTGTATTATTGTGCAATTTTATTGATCGTTTGGATTCAAAGGACCTTTCAATCTTATTGTACAATAAAATGTATTGTACAATGTTATTGTAGGTCTAGGGGCCGCCTAAGGCCTATTTTGGTAAGCAAGTCAGGGTAATCTACAAGACCAATTGATTGACGACTTTAGAATATAACTGGCAAAGTGCGAGAGTCAAACTCGCGCACCTAGGAGGGTTCCGTACATGCTTAAAGTTGAAAACAAGTAACTGGTTTGGTTACATATCATTAGGTCGATTTTTATTTGATAGTTTAATTATACTAAAACATTTTTACCTTATGATAGGTATAAGCCAGTTACTTGTTTACAACTTTGAGTAGCCGGGCTTTGCTAGGGGAAATATATAATCCTAGTAGAATTCCTAAAACGTACCATCATTACCGTACAAACTGCATTTCAAAGATCAATTTATCGGATTATTAAAATAAAAATAAAAAATAACGATAAACCCACCATGCCTTATCTAGATTTTGATTTTACTACGCATTTATAATCTGAAAATTACGTGATATTTACGTAGCCAGCATGCTAAGTAATTAGGTTAGCTAATAGAGATAAAATTATTGAGATTATATGCGAAAGCTGTAGGAAATTGTAGGTTTCAAATTGGTTTCAAATGATCCATGGCCTCGTTCGTCTATCACCAACATTCACCACTTATAAAAAATAGTAAAAAATCATCATATTGTTCAAAATAATGTAAAACTACAGCACTATTTTAATACACGTATATTGAGACGAGAACCTCACAAACACAAACTATTAAGTAACTGTAAACTTTTTTGTCACGTTTTTTATGATTTTTTTCTTTCATTTTTGTTCAGTTATTGCATGTACTCTCTGTTGTTTAATGTACCTACTTGTTGTATAAATAAATATCAATCAATCTATCAGGAACGCTAACAAGCATTTTTTATGACAGTACCGGTTGTTGACCGTGGCACAGAATAAATATATACCCATGGTACTATCTATTATCGCATAGTCTTATAAGGGCAATTTTTATAGGCTATGTTCGTGTCAAGTATAAATACCTATATCTATCTTTTTTATATTATTGAAAATGTTTACTTAGTCTTCCATGTGGTTTTTTACATAAAAATGAGTCTTAATTTTCTATTCGCAATTTTCACGTGAACTTTGTTAATTAAATTTTTTTTTTTTTTTAATTATTACTTAAATCTTTTTTTTTTTCAGATATGCATGGCGCTGTCGGCACTGTACCACACGTTTTCGTGTCGATGTGAGAATGTCTACAACAAGTTTCTGATGTACGATCTTTTTGGGATAGCGCTCTCTTTGCTGGCGATATACACTTCAGGGGTGTACTATGCCTTCTGGTGTCATTCCGTAAGTACTTATGTCATAATTTTTTGGGAAATGAACAGCTTTCAGCATTCTACTAGTCATCCAAGAATCAAAGCAAACTTATGGCAATACGTTTAGCAATTTTTGCTGGACGCATTAAATACATACACTTCTCGTTACCTACATACCCACATCCTCCCTGCAATGTTTCGCCTACAATCTAGATTGTTATAGTCATTATTTTATTCTCTACATCCTAGTTCTACATAATGGAAGTGTATTATTACTAACGAACACAAGTTGGACGTCGCGCGTCTGATTGAAGTACGTTCTCCGAACACGTTTTATTGTCGTTCTGAGAATGTTACTTGTAAGTTTGGTTTGTACACAATCATGCGTTTCGTACTTTTCCCATTCAAAACAAGTTCGCTTCGTAAAATTCCTGTTTTACCGGACTGCGGCGAATTAGGAGTTATGTGTTTGACTAGCTTTTGCCATCTGCTTCGCCTGTGTGAATTTCATTTTTCAATATGAAAAATACTTTATTGAAACTTGGCCTTTGCAGGGACTTTTTTACGTCAAAAATTATCCGGCGACTCAGCCCGCGGGTCGAGTGAGCATCGGGCCGAGTCGCCGGGATCCTCTTATATTGTATTAGCTATTAGCTACAAACTAAACTACTAGCATTTCACGTCCTTTCATCCTCCTTATGAAAATTTAGAAGTATTTTTATCATGCTCGATTGGAAGAGATTCCTGTTGAAATAAGTAATAACCATGTAGGTACTGATTTTTATTGTATCTTATCCTATATTAAACTGTGTACATAAATTGATGAATCAATTGCCAAAATTCAGCCGATTTGCTTGAAAAGTATTTTTAATATCGTTTGATCGTTGCGTTTTGGAGAACTATAAAACAAGAAAATGACGATTAAAAAGTGCTATTTTTAAGCCTATTTAAGTAAAAAAAATTGACTTTGACTTTGTATGCTTACGGATTAACAACTTTTACTTTGAAATTAAAACGCAAACGAATCTTCTGCTTACTACTTTACATAGATCAAACGTAGATAACTATTTTACGAGAAGTGTCGGTCATAATCATTACACTTACATTCATCAAGGGAGAAAGTGCGTCATGGAGCCGTCTAGCTCTCTCTAATCAAAGCCAACTTTTTGCTAGATCAATCACACTGATTGTATTTGATAGAAGTGGTCCTGCGGCATTGCTCACGTGATGTTGATGATGAATTCCGGGATGATAGATGTAGCCTTCCTTATGAATGGGGCTGAAAACTAAGGTCTGAAATGCTGAACTATGAAATTTTGCTTCTTTAAGAGGTTTTCTATGAAGCGTAAGTGAGCACTAAGAAACGAATTTTTGAAATTCTACCCCTAAGTTGTTGAATTGGGTGAAAAATTAAATAGACGCGGCGAAGCGGTGGGCAGAATATAGTTAGGTACATACCTACATGGTAGTTTAGTTAGATATCATGCCAGATGCTTTTAAGGCCAGGTCCAACCCCACATTCGAAATAATTGTAATTTTTCATGACGAAATTTACCTAATTAGAGTTTATTTACGAAGTGGAAAAATAATACAGGACATAGATTATGATCTCTATTAAGGTTTCAACCGTGTACTTTTTAATAAAAATACATACTTTCGGCTTAATTAATACATAAAGGCACCGAAAATTTAGAAAATCTTTCAACTTTCAAGTCATGAAACTTAAAATTTTCAGCGATAACATATATATATTTTTATATGAAAGAATGAAGGATTAAGAACATTACATATTAATACGTGTATTAATTTCAAAAACCCACATGGCACATACGCAAAAAATATACTAGGAATGCTTGATTACACTATGGCATACTATGTAGTTCGCTATAACGGAGTGTATTTATAATCTTGTTTAAGTTATTCAAAAATTAAATTACTTGGCCCTCGCCTATTAACTCCTACAAGTGTATAATTTACAAACAAGTTCACAAACTCCAACTTTATTGACATTATGAAAGACAAACTATGAATTCTAACCACGTGCCAAAGGTCACTGTTTAGGCGCATCAAATTAGCATAACCCGGACATAATTCATTAACTCGATGTTTATTTATTTTTTTTGGATATTTATATTAAGTGTCAAATATAAATTAATACCGAGTTGTAAAAATTCCGCGGTGGTAATGTTTTTTTATGAAAATCACACGATTTTGTCAATCACCGAACTTTATCGTAAAAGTAAAATACGTAACCGAAAACCTTGTAAGTATAATTTTAAGCTGTAGTTAAATGCTACCACTTTAAATAAAAATTAAACAAAATCTTATTTCGCATGTGTGTTTTTTTTAGTAGTATTCATTTTATGCCTATATATCATTAAGCAAAAATAACAACTATTATGTTATGTACTCTGATAAGCTTGATAAAGTCTTTATAGATACATTACACAAAAATTAAACATTTTTTTTTAACGTTTCAATCAAAACGTATTTCTCGCTAGAAAAAAAATCGTAACTGTGGAATTTTTGTTTAATTATAGGATTTGAGATGCCACAATTATGTTTTTACCAAAATTATACAGTTTAGTGTCGCTTTTATGAAATTTATAAAAAAACATAAAATACGCGCGATCGCGGGTTGTGAGCGGGGTACGTGCGGTGGGTGCGGGGCGGGGAGACGGAGCGGGGTGGCGCGCTCTGCCACCGCGCCCGCGCCGCCGCCGTCACCCCATACGTCATAATTCGGTCAATCGCTCGCGTGCTTAATTGCTTATTATTATAACATGTCCACGTCTTATTTAACATTGCTTTCCTAAAATGTATACTCGATTTTAAGAAAATGTTATATAAATATACATTTCCAAGGAGTAAGGAGTTTTATTTGTTTTCAGACCTAATTAGGGATGACGATTGATTTTTGATTCTTTGTCCATCAGATAGATTACCTATTTATAAAATATTAGATACGTATTTTTTGTTTTTTTTATATACTCTTAAAATGACAGAGATATAATAAGTTAAAAAGACGCATGACGTCACGTCTAGTTGCGTCTTATGCATACTCGTGACGTTTTTATTCCCACTCTCAAACTTAAACACGTTTTATTTTTGCACTAGCTGTTATCCGCGGCTTCGCCCGCGGCAAAAAGTATATTTTAAGTAAGTTCAAGTTTCAATCTTGCAGGTTGATTTTAGAAAAAATAATGCATAATTATACTTTAATATTACATCTAAAACGTAGTGATTATATACTCTTTAATTACATCCTCGAGATTTAATACCAAGTAGTACGTGTTTTTCCATGTACTCCGTCCATATAATAGAAAGCATATATGTATTCTATAAATAAATAAGAACAAAAACGAACTTTTTTGGTCATCATACATTCACTCATTAATACAGTTCCTTCGTTCACCGACCGTTAGCTAATGTCATTCGTGTTTCGTGTGCGCACCGTCACACATACTCTCGTTCAAATTATTATTATTTTTTTCTATCTATCAAGTTTAATTAATTGGTTTGAGAATTATAATCTAACAATAAATTTGACAAAAACAAACGTTATGCACTTATACAATAAAAAGTTACCTTACATGAATATTCATTATCAAGATACAGATATAGATACTGTAGATCAGACAAAATTTTTAGGACTAAAAATTGATAACAATCTTTAATGGAGGCCTCATTCAGAAGAGTTAGTCAAAAATTAAATAAACTTGCGTATGCGTTATATAACTTACGTAAAATTGTCAATCGTAACACTGTAATGACTGCCTACCACGGTCTTGTAGCATCTATATTACGTTACGGCATAATATTCTGGGGTAATACTACTGAAAGAGAAGTCATATTTAAAGCTCAAAAAAGGTGCTTACGAGAAATATGTGGACTTAAAACTAGGGATAGCTGTGTTGAATACTTTAAGACCATAAAAATATACTAACTGTCCCTTCTCTATACATTTATGAGATGGCTGTTTTTGTAAAGGGTAACCCTAAATTATTTCCGATGTTGTCAGATTCACGTAGAAGGAACAGATTGCGACCACAATAATTATATAATGTTGTGACACTCAAATGTAATTTAGCGCAAGTTCGCAAAAGTGTTATTGGAATGGCTCCTAAGATATATAATAAACTGCCTAATGAATATAAAATGCTAAATGTGAAAATGTTTAAACAAAAGTTATACTCGTTTCTAGTTAAAAAATGTTATTACTGTATTAATGACTTTTTAAATGACACATTTTAATTATTATTTTTTTGACATTTGTTTTATAATTATTTGATTAACTTTTCATTTATTTTAATTTATATATGATTCCTACTATGATTGTTATGACAACTTTTATTTAAATATGATTTAATTTGACATGTCTGAATTAATTAAATTATTACCTATATATTTGTATGCTGTATTGTAACGGCAAAACATAGTAGTTCAAAATTTTTATTTCATCTACCAAGTGCATGTTCCTATGTTTAACAAATAAATGATTTCTTTCTTTCTTAATAAGTTACTTAACACGCGGAAAAGAAGAGAAAACATAAAGAAAATATGTATTATGGTATCAATTCGCCGCGCCGTAAACTATGCTGCTTGGAGGAAAATTTGAATCGTTCCAAACGATATGAAGACGACAATATTAGCCAACTTACCCTCGCAATAGGTATTTTTAAATTTACTTATTGAAGAAGTATTAAAATTACATAATACGCTTGGAAGCGTGGTCTGACAATTGTTATCAATAATCTAAGAAAATAAAAATCATGTTTTTTCTGCCATCTTAATGTGGTTATACGAGATATTGTCCAGAAATAAACTATTTCTTTCCTAACGTCATCAGTACAAAATGCAACAAGGACTAATGCAAAAAGCATTAGGGTACAAAAATGATCCTGGACCAAATTATTACTTCCCTAACGTGATAATACGAGATATTATCCAGGTGTAGTACGAGATAATACAAAATATTATCCAGGTCCAAGCAATTACTTTCCCTAACGTGGTAATACGCGATATTATCCAGGATTAGTACGAGTTACTACGAGATATCATCCAGAACCAAATTATTACTTCCCTAAAGTGGTAATACGAGATATTATACAGGGATAATCTATTACTTTCCTAACGTGGTAGGAATATCCAGGAATAGTACGAGATTCGGAGCCGCCAGTTCCGATTGGATCCAGTACAAGACCTGGAATCGACATCGATGAAAATTGAAAGCGGCCGTACCGGATAAAATAATATAACTATTTGGACAGGTCTCTGAATGCTGGGGAAAGATCCTGCTGGAGAAGTAATCGCTGTTTTGTCAGTGGCTGCGAGAAATCGGGATAAGAGGTAAGAAAGTGCCCAAGGCCAATTTATTAGGTTCAGACATTGCTTGATTACTCATAAGTTGACAAAAGAATTGATAGAATCAAATTAAGATAAGTCTTCTTGACCTACAATAAGAAATAAAAGTTGTATTTATTGTTAATCACTGGACCACCAGTGATTAACAATAAACAAAACATTTTTCAATGATACAATATTTAGAATCCATCTAAACTCGTGCAACTTTTTATTTAATTATATCGTATTATTATTACAAAATTACATATTTTGACAATATGTTGCGTTTCAAAAATCACTGAGATCATTGGTTTGTTTTTCCTATATCATTTAAACCCAAACTTAACTTAAACCCAAATATCGCCAAGTCATGTTGATGTTCGTTGTTGCTGTATGCTCATATCATGATATGAAATATGAAAATGTCTTAAGAAATTGACATATGAATCCAATCAACAAAATAAGCAGCCCGCACCTAAATTTAAAAAAAAAACCACCAATGAAGTTGAGAAAATACACGCCTTCCTCCAACACGACGTACACAAAGGTACGAGTAGCTTCGAGCAGCCAACACGCCAGTGTCTGTAGCAGTGCAGCGTTGCCAGCAAAGAGGAGCTCGACTGCACGCGCCTTCACGCATCAACAAGTCGCGTGCTCACCGGCGCCAATTTAGGTACCACACGCTGGTCATATTCAGTACTATTTAGGACGACCTCCGTGGCCTAACGGTTATCACGCCAGACTGCAACACCGGTGGTCCCGGGTTCGATCCCCGGTCAGGTCAAGATGGAAAATGATCTTTTTCAGATTGACCTGGGTCTTGGATGTTTAACTATATCTACATTTGTCATAAAATATGGTATCGTTGAGTTAGTATCCCATAACACAAGTCTCGAACTTACTTTGGGGCTAACTCAATCTGTGTGATTTGTCCGTATATATTTATTTATTTATTTTTATTATAATAACTGGCGAACAATTATCGACAATCCAATGTCAATGTGTGTTCTAGACTACTGAACCAAAAATCGTTTTTTTCCTGAAAATAAAATGTTTAACGCCTTATTAACTTGTAATCTCGGTGCCATGCCACCCTACCATGAGTTACCAGATCAATTCCTTTCTCCAGAATTTTTAACACTAAAAATTAAGGAGCTTTTGATTTATCTTAAATTAATGAAAGTTAAATGAACCATCAATTGTCTTCATTTTAAAATGGAAAAATATGTACCGAATGCCAGTCGGCATTCCGCATTATCAGTCAATATCCCGCATTGAACATATGGTAATAATTGACCTTAAATATGTCAACTTTCTGGTGACTTTTCACTTATAAGCCTAAGATTCAAATTCAATCAATTATATGAATTTAACTACTTACTTTGGGTCTCTGCTAGGCCCTGTACATATTTACCAAATTTTTTTTAAAACCGCTTTAATCTTTGCTGAGAGGCCAAGCTGGCCATAGGTAGTCTATTTGTTAAATTATTATAATAATTTGTATCAGCTTAGGGCGAAGCCCCATTGCTCTGTTGCGTTACGTTGCGTCGTGACAGCGTCGTCGCAGCGTCGACGTTGCGACATTTTTCATTTACATATTTTACTTACTTACTTACTTAACAGATCGATGGAGAAGAGACGAAGCGGGAGTAAGGGTGACGTACTGGGCTGTCAACAGTGTTCCCCTGCTTGAGGCAGTAATGCCAGAATAGGAATATTTTGATTGGGAAGTTATACTAGGCCCAAAGATATTATGCTAATGAAAAGAGAATCATATCCAAAACCAATCAAAATTAAAAAAAATACTCATTAAAATAAATGTAGTATGGCTGTTTACTTATTATTTTGCCGTTCCAAAATTGAAAATTTTCTTTGAATAACCAGTTTCTTTCATTCTGCAACATATCTACGCTAAACATCTACTTGGTATTAAATCTCGAGGATGTAATATTAAAGTATAATTTATGGTTAAAAGAACTTACCAAAGTGAATTTCAACCAAAATTATACGAAATGTTACATCCGAAGAGATTTAATCTCCCACACATCCCGTTTGACATGCTCGCTCGTAGAACTCTGCTACCATGTCTTTTGTGCCCAGGGTTGCAGAATGCAAACAGCAGCTCTAAAAATAATGACATTAGCTAAAGGTCGGTGAACGAAGGAACTTTATTAATGAGTGAATGTATGATGACCGAAAAAGTTCGTTTTTGTTCTTATTTATTTATAGAATATATGCATTGTGCGGAGTACATGAAAAAATACGTACTACTTGGTATTAAATCTCTTCGGATGTAATATTTCGTATAATTTTAGTTGAAAATTACTTAGGTAAGTCTTTTAACCATAAATTATTTTAAGCGCCATCTAGTGCCACATTTCTTTGAGAATAGATGGCGTTACTGAAACCCGTATCCAGGCCAACGGGAACCGTATTTTTCGGTATAAAAAGTAGCCTATGTGCATTCCAGATCAAAATCTATATCTGTACCAAATTTCATCGAAATCCATCCAGTAGATGTTGCGTGATTGAGGAACAAACTCACAGACATACAAACATCGTAACTTTTGCAATTATAATATTAGTATTATAGTATGAAGTATGATTATCTGATTGACGGACTAAACAGAATTTCGTTTTTTGACCCATTCTTCATGCCTATTATTGTTTGTTACTTGCATACCTATAAATAAATATTTTTTTACTAGCGGTCCGCCCCGGCTTCGCCCGTAATTTATAAAAAAAAAACAAAATATGCGCGAACGCGGGTTATGAGGCGGTAGGAACGGGGCGGGGAGACTGAGCGGCCGGCGGTAGCGCGCTCTGCATAAATATAAAATTTCATAGGTCTCACTTCAAAAATGACGAAGTCATACAAATTGCTAACACCCTTTTTACCCCATTGGTATCATTTCCAAAAATCTTTTCTTAGTGGATGCCTCTTAGTCACATTAGACCTTCCTGCCAAATTTAATTTTCATTAGCTCAGTAGTTTTCGAGATTTCGTGATACATGAGTGAGTGATTTTCGCTTTTATATATATGCTCGTAGAATAGATATACAGAGAGCGTAATGTGGGTTCAATAAGGACTGTGTAGTATAAGAAATAAAAATATTTTACACAGTGATATAGCAAACATATTATAATAAATACGGGCATATCATTTATGAGCCTTACGATAGATTTATTATCAATGTAATATGCTTTGCTTATATTTATAAACGTAACTAGTTATAATTTTATTAGGTATAAAATTATGCCCGCGTAACTAAGTGGCGGGCAAGTTGTGCGTCTAGCTAGTCGCGTCGCATCTCGACAGTATATGCATGCAAATAAACCAATTACGGCTTTATGACCCAATGAATAACGTCTATATTAAAATTTGACTGAAAAAACATATGTGAAAATGAATATCTGTAAACAATAATTGTTTAATTTGATTTCCATGGTAAAAGTATTATGTTCAAAGCTTAAATTAAACATTTTCCAAATAGTTACATATTTTGGTTTTTCCCAAAATTACGAATATTTTTCTTACAAAAATCTGTAAAGTGAATCTGTTTAATTTTTTTTAATTTGTTTAATAAAATAAAACATTGTCCTGAATAAGTTGTAAAACTGCAGTTATCTATTATATCTAGTAAGATAAACCAAAAAATCTGAAATTTTGTGAACCTTCTTGATTAATGGTAGTACCGGATGACTAATTAGTTTAATTTTGATTTACATAAATAGAATGCAAGATATATAATATAAGATAAATATTTCGACAGAGTTAGGTATAATGCTGTAGATATGAAATTAAACTTACTTGCAATTAAGTTATTATTTTTTTTTGCATTGACGCGCATTTCAAAAATGTTTAATTTTTCTTAATTACATAATAAATAACAATGCTTAATGATATAGAAAAAGAAAATTACAGTTATAGAATTATGTCCGGGTTAAGCTAATTTGATGCGCCTATTTTGTTGCACTATCATTCAAGTCCGATATAAATTATTTTTTACACTTAAAAAAAGTATCTGATTTGTCTTGTTGCCATCTACCCTGTTGTCTGATTGCAGGAGCTGCGAATGTTCTACATGACGTCAGTGACCCTGATCTTCATCCTGGCGATGGTGCTGCAAATCCCGCGACTGAGGGTTCCGTACTTGGTCAAAATGTGCGTGTTCATCGGCTGGGCCGCGTACGGCGTGCTGCCCACCCTGCACTGGTGCTACGTGATGGGGGGCTTCGACAACCCGATGGTGGTGGTGAGTGGCTCTAGCTTTGGTTGAGGCTTAAGATCAAAAGATCCTCCATTTTGGTCCAAATATTTGACAAGTGGTGGTGGCTGAGTGGTAGGGCACCCGTCCGTAGCTTCAAAGGTTCAAATCCTGCCCATGCCCAAGTTCGTATACTAATCTGACTCTTGTACAGTCAGTACGTCATAAGTGCAGTCATACCTCGAAGACCTTATCGCCTAGCCTTAAGGTCGCACTAGTCGATAATTTTCCCATACAAATTTCGGGGGGGTTTTACTCCATTGTTTGACATTGTACATCCAAAGTTAAACATGATATCGTTTTGTGTCATTATTAATTTTGTCTGTACGGATCCAGAATAGTAAAATAAAAAGCCACTCTAAAGTTGTGAGCCATCAAACTTTAGTTTTTCGTGCTAATTTTAATACAACTTTGGGCGTAAATAAGTAATAAAAGAAGTGTAAAATATCGAAAACAAAAACCGCACCGACAAAGTTCAGTTATCGAAGATTCCAATAAACTTTATTTGTGATTGATTTGAGCAGTAGTTTTTTCAGAAAACCCGGTTTTCCAAAGGACGTTTCGCAATTTTTCACGCGCACGATTTGATATGAATTGTCGTGCATTTCACTCAATATTGTTCCCCGGGCGGACGGGGCGGCGCGGTGCGGAGGGAAGAAGCTCACGCACACCTGCACAATACTTACGTCACTTTCGTTATTCGCTCGGCTCACTCCTTTAGATTTCGATACTACCTACCTACTATATCTGACTAGGCGTTGAATTGGACTACCTACGTAATTGAAATTGTTGATTTGAGTGGATTTTGTATTGGTTGACTGAAGAACAGGCGTGAAAAACTTCAAATAAACATTGAGTAAGTGTTCTACCGACGACCTCCGTGGCCCAACAGTCATCACGCCGGACTGCTACACCGGAGGTCCCGGGTTCGATCCCCGGTCGGGTCAAGATGGAAAATGATCTTTTTCAGATTGACCCGGGTCTTGGATGTTTATCTATATATGTATTTGTTATAAAATATAGTATCGTTGAGTTAGTATCCTATAACACAAGTCTCGAACTTACTTTGGGGCTAACTCAATCTGTGTGATTTGTCCGTATATATTTATATTATACTAGCGGCCCGCCCCGGCTTCGCTCGGGTGGACAATATATTTATTTTTAGGGTTCCGTACCTCAAAAGGCAAAAACGGAACCCTTATAAGCAGAGATCGGATATTCCAGTACATATTTACCTAAACTTCGAGGAGCACGTAACATGAGTGGATAACACCACCTAACGCGATCAAGAGATATTAGGTACCTACCGTAAATGTAGCGAAATTTCGTATATTTTGCGATTTCAGGCAGCAATCAAACCCTACGGGGTACTTCCCGTTGACCTAAAATTATGAAATTTGGCAAAAAGCAAGATCTAACAGTACATACACTGTAAATATGTTGTTGGAAGTTTAAAAAAAATGTTACAAACTTATTTTTGCGCTCGATGCAGTACGATTCCTAGGAATCAAACTGCAAAGTTAAGTTTGTTTTTGAAATTTCTAGGTCTTTCAGTTAGAGCTATAATGTGAGATGCTTTTCGTGTACGGAACCCTCGGTGCGCGAGTTTGACTCGCACTTGGCCGGTTTTTTTAATGATACCTACCTCCTACTAAAATAAATATTGATAATAACAAGCAAATTATTAAAAAATAAAAAACACGACTGACAACTCATATAGCCTATGTCACTCGGGGGAATGCAAGGAATCTAACAATACCTCTCACATCAAAATCTGTTAAGCCGTTGAGGACTTATGGTGGAATAAAGAAACTTACATACATACATACTTACATACATACATACATGAACCCTGAAAACATAACACTCCTTTTTTGGTCAGTCGTGTAAAAACATACGAAAACGCGCCCGTTCAGAGATAGCTACCTATACTGCGCCTTGAGTCTTCGCTAGGTGGTTGGTTTCGCGGCGCGTTGCTGGTATTTAGATAACTCGTAGTATTTCGGAAACTATTGATCCAAATTACATGCAGTAAAAAGCAAATATTAAATATATTAAGTACTTGTGACGATAGACTTGTTTAATTTGATAAGGATTAATAAGTTCTGGTTAATATCACCAGTTAAAAAACACGTAACGATTTTAATTATTTTTAAAACATAAAAGTAGTTATTGTGGCTGAAATATAAAAGCTAGATATATGCTATCGCGGACTTTTTTGTAGACCTATTATAGAATACTTAATTATAAGATTGAACGTAGATTAAGAATATGCTATCCGGACAAACCTTCGTGGTTTTTGGTTTGCATAAATTGTAAAATTGTTTTTTGTTTGAAAATAAATAAATTAAAAAAAAAAAAAAAGATACACAATTCCTCCATACATGATTTTGATACATATCTTAGGAATTGGACAGCGTTTTGGACGAAAGCTGCCGGGCGGCAAATTTTTTTCCGACTTCCTTAACAATTATCGTCATATTTCAACTAATATACACAAAACCTAAACAAATTATACACTAAAACCTTTCTCATGAATCACCCTATCTATTAGTGAAAACCGCATCAAAATCCGTTTAGTAGTTTTTGAGTTTATCGCGAACAGACAGACAGACAGACAGACGCCGCGGGGGACTTTGTTTTATAATATGTTATGATTATGATTTATTTATTTGTTTCTTATGTCTGGGCACCTGATAAAAACAACATTGTAGGTAGGTAAGTACCTACATTACTCATTTTATGTGAATCTTCTATCCTATAGGTAGGTATGTCTATATCCTGACTTTAATAAGCAATCTATAGGTATATAAACGCCCGCGCCGCCGCGCCTTTAGTTATATTGTACGAAATTGTAGGTACTGTCTGGCTTTTGGCCGACCGGCAGGCATAGCGGCGCGCCCGACGCGGCTCGGTCGGTGTTGTGAATCGTCTAACGTCGTTTCATTCACTTCGGACAGGTGTTTGTGTGCGTGCGCTCGGTGTATGCGTACAGATAGCGTCTGACTGCTCATCACTGATTCTATCTCTGTCGGACACAATGCTAGGTGAAACAGCTTGCTTTTTGGCCGCGCCCGCCACTGAGTTCGAGCTCGCGGCTAGTGCAACCTTAATGATCATAAAGCCTTGTAGATTCTGAGTGCACTTTTGACTCTTGACTGTACATATGTATGTTAGTTTTCATCGACCACCACTCGCTTCTGGTGAAGGAGGAACATCGTGAGATAACCTGCGCTTTGGTTAATGATTTCATCAGCTAGTGTGTGAAATGAAGAAGGCAATGGCAAACCACTCCATTAACATTTGGCTATGTATATAATGATAGTCGTTGTGTGTGTATTATTCCATGTAATGACCACGACCCTCAGTCATGAGGCACACTACTAAAGGATGAGGGATGTCAGAGTATCGGCCGATTAATTTAACCATATCATGTACGAGTATACATATAGATAGGATACTAATAATAACGTTAATTTACTTTTTATTATGTTTTCAGATGTTCTTCCCCAGGGTGATAGGGATGTACACCATAAGTGGCACGGCGTTCGTCATCTATGCGTTCAGGGTATGTAATATAATAAGTACTTTAAACCTTCATATACAAACGTACATACATCTCTAACGTTACGTACATACTTATTATCACGCCTTTTTCCCGTGGGGGTAGGCAGAGATTAGTGATTTCCAATGGGTGATTTTTTGACAGCTCAAATAAAAAAAAAACATTTAATAAAAAAAATCTCTCAATAGATGGCGTTTTCTGAAAACCCGTAATAAAAGCTGTACCTAAATTGTGTGCTTTTCTTGGTCAACCAGAGGCAGAAAAAAAAATCACCTCACAGTTTGGCAGTTGCACACAAATCACAATATTGATATTTTTAGAAATTAGTTTTATTTAAAAAAAAAATCAATCGCTGCATTGTTGCTTTTTGTATGGACTCGCCTTTTACTAAGCGCCATCTATGAACTCATCTGGAACTATTTCTTTTCAAATTAGGTCTGGGAAAATCGCCATTGATTGAATTAATTCAATTCAATTCCTTTATTGAATATTTTAAGTAAAAAGTGGCCCTTCTCTCATTGCAGCGCCCTTAATATTGTTCTTAATTTTATAACAACACCTGTTTGTACATTAAGGAAGCAATAAATGATATGATTATGATTTCTAAGCGTGGCCTTCGAGTCTCACGACCCTCGGCTCTGTCTACCCCGTAAGCGATAAAGACGTGATTCTATGTATGTATGATTTCTTTTTACACGACTGACCAAAAAAGGGTTCATGTATGTAAGTTTATTCCACCATAAGTCCTGAACGGCAACTAAAATTTTGATGTGAGAGGTATTGTTAGATTCCTTGCATTGTTCCGAGTGACATAGGCTATGTGAGTTGTCAGTCGTGTTTTTTATTTTTAAATAATTAGCTAGTATGATGATCCTCGAATATGCGTGGTGTTTAACGTGTCCGCTCTGCTCAGAGTCTCGAGGAAGAAGTCAACCCTAAGGTTTGACTGTCAGACAATGCCCTTTTGTTCTGTATTTTTGTATGTGTGTACAACAAAGTTTAAATAAATAAATAAGAATGTCGCTAGTGCGTCCCTTGCTCTCTGATCTAAACTACCACCCCGCCACCGGTAGTGACGTAACCATAGAATGCACCATAAACGAACGCGCCCGATAGTGTTTCGTCAAGCTTACACAAGATGGCGCCACTCATGAATTGATCAAAACAGCAACTAATTAATCATAATAGCGACCAATAATTCACAAAAGTATTGGTAAACAAACAAATTTATTAACTAATTTTTAAAAGTCATGACACTAGTTATTCTCGTTTTCAGATCCCCGAGTGCTGGATGCCAGGGCGAGTGGACTACTTCGGCCACTCGCACCAGTGGTGGCACATCCTGGTACTGGGTGCCTTATACTACTGGCACAACACTGCCATGATATATGTGCAGTACCGCATGAACCACGGCTGTGCTAATTCTATGCGGATATTCTAAATGTACTGTACATGGTGATTTTTTTATCGGAAAGATATATTTAATCCTACGGTTATTAGTATTCATATATTTATAAAAAAATATTTACTAATATACTAGTAAATAACTGAGAAAACCTTTGTTAGAAGTTCGTGAAAAATCTCGCAATGTCAATGACCTTGAGGTACGTAGTCGCGCTCGGTGTTAATAGATAAATATGTAAAAAATAAGGATATATTTTCGCTAGTGGGATCGGGAATCGAATATTACATACTACCACATAATCTTGCTAAAAAGTCCTTCCGATAAAAAATCACCCTGTATATTTTACACACACGTCATATTGTGTGAAGTACCGCTTGAACCATGGCTGTGCCAGCAATATGCGCATATTTTGAATTTATACTCTACAGGAAATTTGACATCATACACACATATTCAGGTGTGTAAAATAACGCATGTACTACAGCTGTGTGTATCCATGCGGATATGCGAATTATTTACACACTACAGGATCTCACACACACATTCTCTTTTTACACTTGGTGAAATAGCTTGGCACATTTTAACACAGGTTATTCTTGTTTTTTTTATTATTTGTTCTTTTAGATACTTTATACATATTTTTAAACTTGACCTATAATACCGAATTAGAAAAGTATATGGAAAATGTTGGCTTTTGGAAATTAATTATTAATTTTAATACCAAGCAATTTTTTTTATTTATACTTAGGTACTATATTTTTCTGCACTTCCAAATTTGCTTTTTTGTACTTTTCATAGACATTTGTATAATAAAAAATCTAATGATGAAACGCGAGATCTGAATATCTATGACATTTATTTTAAAGACTTAAATTATTTTTAAATATAAGTAATTATTTTTAAGTGATATTATTTTACAGTTAAACTGAGATATTTAAAAATCCCACATAGGTATTAATGAGACCACTACAAAATATTTAATATGTCAATTATGTAATCAGTATTTAAAAGCATTATTGAAAATAATAGGGTGCTTATTGGAAATATATAGAATTCACATTAGATAGGTATAAAATTCAAATTGTGTTTTGTACTTTACTGTTTCAGTAAATAAATATTGTTAAATTAAATAATACATTGTAACAATATTGTAGGTAGCGAAATTGTTGAAAAATTGTTATAAATATAATAACAATAGTGTGATGTATCCTAATTTAATGGAAAACAGGACTAAAATAAAAAAAAAAAACATATGAAATGACATCAGATGACGTAGTCTCTCCTACAAACATGGAATATTTATTATATTAAAAAAAACAAACATTACTTCGATGAATAATAAAATAAATGGGCTATAAAGAAGTGACAATCATCTGAAAATGTTAAAAGAAAACGAAATTGATAAAATTTGCCTTATTTTTAATATCTTATCGACAATTTGTTGAAATATTTTACAATTTCAAATGAGAGCGTCATTCCTACAAGTTTAATAAATTATTTAGGCCTAAATTTAGAATTTTTATGAATTAGGATCAATGCTTTCTTTGCAAACGCTGTTACTACATTTCATGATTGTACTGCCTTAAAATACACTGTATAAATCTGTGCTTAAAACAATCTGATAGTTGTCTAGTATTGTCGACAGAACCTGACCTTAAAATATTTGAACCAGATTTGAACTTAAAAAATCTAATACGGGTCAAGAGTTCAAATAGCCTTTCGTAAACTATATAAATAGCTGAAATCAATACTATATTCCTATATTCTTGCCTGTCCCGGGGTCAGTTCAAAGTACTTTAAAGTTTATAGCAAAATGTGTTTTAACTGGATCTACTTTTATTTTAAATGTATTGATGAAACATTATAATATAAATACCGTTGTGGTATGTATAATAAGAGGTGAATAGAATTTTGTAACAAGTGCTCTTCATGTGCTAAGATCGTCAGTGGCTGACCCTTATTTGCTCAAATTAGTTACCTTTACCTTTAGTTAAATGTTTTAAGAAAATAAGAGAAGTCGTATACAGGTTTTCTTTTGTTTTATAACTTTTCTGTGATTGGTTTATTCCTTTATTTCTTATTTTATACTTTTGTTGGTCTGGGTGGGGATACTTTTAATTATACACAAATAAAAATAAGATGTTGTTTTATTTGTAACTAGCTTAAACCCGCGGCTTTGTTGGCGTTTAATCGAAATGAAAGGTGTTTGTTTCGAATTAAATGTTACTTAGGAGGTACATACCCTATGTCCTTCGCAGTTCTCCTATGTGTATGCGAATTTCAGGAAGATTGTCAGTAGATAAGCGTGAAGAGAAAAAAAACTACCTATTTATTAACATAAAAACTCCCTTTCGCATTTATAATATTAGTTGGTTGTTTACTGCTAAAACATCATTAGGTACCAATGGATAAATAATGCATTTATTTGAATATTATATTAAATATTTCAAAAATTACATGAAATCAAATCCATAAAGTAAAAATACAATAAACATTTCATACTTACGCCATCTAGTGGTGAATAGTTCGAGTAAATGTTGAATTCTACTTAACGATAGATGGCGCTTCCTATAGTACGTTTAAGTTCGTAAATCCCTCACGAGATGGCAGTACGCATCATTTTTTATATTTTATTTTGGTGGAATATGCATGGATTTTGTTTCATAAATACCTCGGATAAATTCTTATTTTTTATTTCCATTATAGATTAACGACTGCAATTTTAAATATCTGAGAAGGTATGCAAATCTCGGTTATAAAAGGAAAACCAAGAGGAAGTGCTGAAGATTGTAAATGAAAAGAGGAGTCTTTTTTTTTTTAATAATATAGGGCGGCAAACGAGCAAGCGTGTCACCATCAGGTAAGCGATCACCGCTGCCCAAGGAAGTCATGCCAAGTCTACTCAGTGAAATTGAAAATAGGAGAGGGAGAATGATAAGCCACATGATACGACACGATGACCTATTTAAAAATATAATTGAAGGAAAGGTGAAGGGAAGTAGAGGTCTGGACCTCTTCTTCCTTTCACCTTTCCTTCATATTCTCTGGGGAGACCGAGAAAGAGTTACCTACGTAAGCCAACTGAAAGAGAAGGCAGGCGTGTGTCCTATCAAGACCTTAAATGTAAAGCCGAGAATAAAGAGGTGTGGCGTATACTCCCAACAATGAGAGCAAAGTAAGTAGAGGAATGCATAAAATCGAAAAATACCTCTCACATTAAAGTCTGTTAAGCCATTCAGGACTTATGGTGGAATAAAGAAACTTACATACATACACGAACCCTGAAACATAACACTCCTTTTTTAGTCAGTCGTGTAATAAAAAGAACAAGATGATTTGTAGAAGATCCTACGCTAATAATCACGTTAAAAAAAAAACATCTATTGTGCTCATGCACTTCACGTTAAGTAGCTGTTCCATTTACAAGGAGATTACTTACTGTCTATCTGCGACCTCGAATCAATCAATCAATATATTTATTTGTCAAACATAGGTATAAGTAAATATGCTGAGAAGAAGAAGAAGAAGAAGGTATAAGTAGAATACAGTTTACAAAAATGTCATGGTAAATTACCCATTAAATGAAAGATAGCAAGTGTACTAAAATATAAGTAATTTATGATTATTTACGCTTTGCCAAGTTAATATAAGATACTATTCTCGTAGTAGTTAAACTTAGCTGAGGTTAAATGGCCGAGTCTTTCTGCCTGCGTCTAAGCTTTATCTTTTGTTGCCTGTACGACAGTTCTAATGGAAAACTTTGTACAATTTCACAAATCAGCGGTCTCCAATCCTTTTAGATACCATAAATGAATTCGGATGCACAGAATAGGGAGGGGGGAAAGATAAACTGCCATATTTTCATTGCATCGACGATTGGGTCGCTGTTGACGCAGCGTAGTGGAAAACTGATAAATAAACTTTTTTGTCACATCAAGAGTAATCCTCGCCGATGAGAGATGTATTTTTTAATTGCTACACGTGTGTGATGTAAAAATTGGCGCGCGTTTCGTTCGTTTCAGGTGACATATTAAATTTCCTGCAATCCAGTGGAGATCGAGCTTTCACTTATAAATTGATACAAGCCCCGGGTCTATTTCGGAATAAAAAGTACTCTTATGTGCTATTTGTCTACCTGTATTTTTCTACCCGTGTACTAAATTGAATAAAATTCCGTCCAGTAGGTTTTGCGTGATTCAACAACAAACATACAAACTCATATTCAAATTTTCGCATTTATCATATCTATTTGTAGAGGTTCAAGTTATTAGCATGACTTATAAATTTATCCTGATCCTAACTAATATTATAAAAGCGAAAGTGAGTTTGTTTGTTTGTTACCTCTTCACGCTTTACCTAATGAAACAATGTTTCTGAAATTTCGCATACACATAGTTAGAAGTACTGAGAAGCACATAAGGTACCTTTCATCCCGGGAAAAAGCACTGTTCCCGTGGGAAATTCGCGCGGGCGAAGCCGCGGGCAAAAGCTACTAATCTATAGGTAGGTACAATCTCATGTGGAACATTATAGTATTCCCTCGTTTGTTTCTCTGAATGCTATTCTTCTTCTTCTTAGCGTGTCGACTCGGCGGGTCAAATTTGTGATGGCCAATATGATGCCACAGATACAGCATTATCTGTTGCGTCATACAGGTCTTTTAGCGTACAGGTAGAAGGCCACGCTGGGCAAGATAGTAAATGTGCCATAGTTTGGGGAGAGACACCACACAGACAGGCGGTTTCCGAGCTATATCCCCACCTGGACATATTTCCGTTGCTTCGGTCGACTTGTGTCCGGAGTCTGTTTATAGACTTCCATGTCGGCCAAGGTAGATCAGATCCAGGGGGAAGGTGCTCTGATAGCGGGTTGGGTGACGCTGCGGGATATCTCTCCTTCCATAAGTCAATTCGAGACTGAATGCTATTGAATCATAATCTTAAGAACATATATTTTCATATGGTTGTCACATAGGAAATCGGAATTTTAAAGGACGTTTGAAAACGTCACACTAAAAAAAAATACTGAAAGAAAGGAAGAAAGAAAAATTCTTTATTCGACAAATTTTACACTAAATTAACATATTTACTAAATTAACACTAAATTTAACTAAATTCGTCGAAATGGCGACCAGCTCAGCATGGTGCCAAAGCAAAAGCCAAAGCGCTGATTTGCAGCTGGTACCAAAAGAGGATGCAAGGTGGCTAAAATATAAAACAAATTGTACCTTGTTACCAAAAACAAAACAAAAAAAACATAATTGAAGATTTAAAAGCAGTATGACACATGTTGCAAGAAAATAAGAAGAATACTGTACTACTAATACTGAATCGTAGTTCGTAGCGTTTTCTTAGCAACTGCTGCGTAGGCAGAGGTCTCGTAGCTCGTAGCACGTAGCCTACGCCACGTAGCTACACACTGTAGCGTAGCCAGTGATCACGTAGTCGTACTTATTTTTGTAAGTAGGTACCACTTTCACGGCTGTGTTTGTAAATAGTAGTCTAGAAAACTTGAACATCTCCGTGAGTTTCTATGATGCCTCCCACCAATCGAAATGCAGGTTAATTCCTAGCTCGATGGTGGGTTGCTGATTATGGAGCAAGCGGACTTGCCAATATACTATATTGTATATTTAAATACTGTTGTAAGAAACGTGCCAATAAATTATTTTTATTTTATTTTTTATTTTGATCAATATTCTAAATTTTTGATAAAAATAGAAACTTCTGTTGGTTTTCGAAGTAGTACTTAGTTCACTTTAGTGAGTGGGTTGCGAAGTGAATCGACCTTTTGCCATCTAGTCATTCAGTAATTCCAATGGTAACCCTATATATTATCTAAGAAATAGATAAATCTCTTTCTAAGAAAATTAATGAACTTCATACATTTCATCATATAGCGTGATTATAGCTTCTTTTGATCAGAAACATATTTTGGAATAGTTGGAATTAACTATTCTGTGAATTACATTACAAAGAAGTAGTACTTTTTAGTAGGGCCTGTGGTGTGGCCCTAGAATAGCACCAACCCATCTCTTCCCGTGGGTGTCGTAAGAGGCGACTAAGGGATTTAAAACACCGGAGGATGGGCAGCAGCATCTTTCCGCGTACTATGCCATCACATTGCGATCGCCAACCCGCTTGCCAAGCGTGGCGATTACGGCAAAACCCCCCATGGATAAAATCCTTGGGGGAGGCCTTTGTCCAGCAGTGGACGTCTTTAGGCTGAGAGAGAGAGAGTACTTTTTACCATTTTCGAAGAAAAACATTTTTTTTATTCAGAAAAATAAACTGATTATCTCCAGCCAGAGATCAAACGTTATCATATCGAAGCGATAGTGGCACGTGACGGGGCTGTCGACGGCAATTCTGGGGCAATTCGTCAACCGGGGTATCCCCACGGGGGCAAAACGTACGTCATCAGTCCACTCCCTTATGTGTTCGAAAGATAACGAACAACTTGTAAGTTAATTATGGCATCTTTGGCGTTGTAGTATTCGAAAGAGAGGTCTTGGATTCGATCGGTCAGGTTGGAAAATTATTACAAACTAGCTATTGACCTCTGCTTCGTCCGCGTGAATTTCGTTTTCACCAATTTTAGAATTATGAGTTGAATTTCTAAAATTTATTTCTTGGCGCTCACTTATGCTTTATAAAAGAACCTATATGCAGTTTCGTCTCAGCATTGATGCAGCGTTGATGTACCAATTAGTTAGCGGCGAATTTTATCGAAACCAACGTCTCAATAGTGCTGCTCAATTGTGCAGATAGTCAGGCGTAAATCTTGGCACTTTGGCTTTGAAAAATGCGCTGAGTGTCGTTCATATAATAGTTACCTACGCCAGTCGTCTTTTTCCGCAGTAAGCGTGTTAAGAAATCACACGTGTACACTGCAATGTGCTTTCATAGTTTTAAAATTGAACTGGGCAAAATGATTTACGATTAAACGGTCCCTACAATCAAATCACAAGACCTAAATGCACACATTTAAATTTAAAAAGCAATAAATGACTCCAATGCCAAACTATAATCCACAAATTCGAACATACGCGCACTAATCACCGTTAAAACGCGGTAAATAGCAATATTTGCATAGAATTCGCATGCATCTACCGACCACGCCTACAAGCGTCGCCAGATGCATTCACTACTTTAACGATGCCATATGCTAATAAAGTTTTTGCATTTCATCAAAGACTTTTTAATACTATTTTTTATAGCGTAAAAAAATGTGGGCACGCGCGGTGAGTATATTAATCATTTTTTGTCAGAACGCTTTTTTCAATGATCATTTTGTTGTTAAAGGAACTGAATAATTATATTAGCGAAATAAAAAATAAGTCATGATATTAGGAAATTAATGTGTGGAATATTACGAAGTTAAGTTAAGAAGATTCGTTAGTATTTTACAATACTCCTAGTTTGATTATGCGATCACCAATATTGTTATAGCAAAAAGTTTAATGGATGTTTGTTACTCCATTACGTCTCAACCACTGTGCGGATGTTGGTGAAATTTGGTACACGAGTAAAGTAAAACTTGAAATAGAACATAGAGAACTATTCTTCCCGTAATTCTCAAGGGAGTGGAACCACAAGGCGCAGCTAGTTTTAATACAAAATCTTAGTTTCTAATTAATTGTTAGAAAAATAATGAGGTTGCGATGGTGTACCTACATAGATAGATTAAGTCTATACTAAAAAAGTGTCATTTTACACGACATTCTTACGACATAAAATCCTGCAACAAATTTAGCAGCAAATTTCCCTAGCATTTTAGTATAAACACAAGTTCGGTGGGTACAAAGGCCCCGCTATGATTAATCACAGTACATGAATATGCATGGCCCTTAAAGCCGGCCTTTAAATAATATTAAATGAAAATGCCTACCTGCCTGGCTCACATACATACATAAATACGTAAAACACAACGTTTCCTACTTGATTTTGTTTTTAAACACAGTTAATCTACTGAATTTTGAGTTAATTTCGTTTAAAATTAAGGCGTTGTAGCGCATATTTCGTTTTTCCAAAATTTTGTACCGACTATAGTAAAAGTACATATGTTTATGTGTGGCCAGAATATATTCAAATCCATTGAAATATCTTACATACAAAAAGTTTGCTAAGTCCAATTTCTGAACTTACGAGTAATTTAAGTAGGAAAGTAGTGTTTAAAGCATCGACATAGAAAAAAAAAAATTCTTTAATAGCCAAAGCCCAAAAACGTTTCAACATAGGCAAAAACCATATCTGACATCCCGCTTTCTCAGCTCTATGTGCCTCTAAGTAATTTTTTTTTCTAGCTCTATGGTTTAAAGTAGAAATGTTTATTATTTTCTTCACTAATCATCTAATGCAATAGCTGTGCATTCATTTATTTTAGAAACTTTTATTGCTTTTTTACAATTATTTTTGTAAAAACTCTATCCTAACTTACCTTACAAGGACTAAATAACTCGCGTTGTAATGAAGTAACTTTTTAACCACCAGATTTAAAAATAATTCTACCACGAGTTAGAGCTTTGTCAGCGCTTTAGATTTTTACGATTTGTTTATTTCTATGATTTTAATACGAGTATCTCTTCTCTTTGAACTCTACCATTTCTTGCTTGCTACAATCAATTGCTTTCTGTACACATAACACTGCCATCCAAAAAGAAGTGTAATAATTTTAAAAACAGCTAGATCTAACGGGAAGTAAACATCAAAATTACTTTTATTATAACTCGGCTGCATTATCATCTAAATCGCATCTCCGCTTAGTGTTGCCCACTATTGTTAGTGGTGGTGGCGTTGTGTATAAAATAAACATTTGTTACGTAGGGACCACAATATCGGAGCCACATTACCATTAGAATGGGTGATGTACGCCGCTGGTTTAAGCGCTTTAGCTGCTAATGTCCTCAAAACTGGACTCTCATTGTTTTCTAAAATTCCCTGTTACAATGTTTTTTTCAATAAATTAATAGGTATAGACTACGATCTTTCCAATAAAGTCGGGTCGAGGCGATAAAAGGTACTTGCCTGGGTCGTAAAAATGAAAAAATAACTTGTCTTGTCACTTTTATTTGTATGCTTAAAGTTCTTATTTCTTACATAAACAAGATTCAAGTAAGTACATACCAAAAATATCTATAAGTTGGCAATTTTATTGAATTTAATCGTATTCAAATATTCCAAACAGCAGCGCAAACTATTAAAATATTCAAAGAAAACATGCTCGTAGAATTTAATATTCCCTTTCAACCCGGACAAAGGAAATATCACTCGAAACAATTAAATAATAATGCAATCTGGACGCTGTATTTGTTTTGTTCCCGAGAAAGGAGGGACATTGATGAAATCTAAACTAAATTTACACGCAGTGTTGCGTTCGGATGACACGAGTTTTAAACGAGGATGGTAGGATAAATACTTAAAGGGATTGGTAATATTCTGGATCGCGCGTGACTGTCACGTGACCGCCACGTGGGCGGCGCGTGCGCGCGAGGTGCGCGAATCTCACACCCTCGTTCGCCGAACAATATTTGCCCCAAAAATGGGGCATTTATAATTCGAATAGGAAATATTACACGCTAATTTTGGCGCGTTTGGCGTGTAGATTGATTCTGTGGCGAGGGATCGAATTGTTTGTTTCCTTAATTCGTTTTATATTTGAGCTGTTAGAAGAAAATAACTCATTTAAAATCGTACAATCTTACTTGCCTTCGCGTCTCAATGGTTTTTCTTTCATATTTTTTACTTCCTCTTCAAGAATAAGTTTAACTAAGGACTACTATTAAAAACCATTAAACATGATTATAATAACGTTATTATATAACGATACCCAGATGGCAAAATTACAATGGAACAAGGAACTCGGCAACTCCAAAAAAATATCCGCACAAATTCCTTCTCATAACAAACCAATATAACGAAAAGGCAATGGGAATTACTCGAGATTGAATTAATTAAGCAGTCGGTTTACGACGCAGCTCCATAATTTCAATCGTAATTATATGTAGTGGAAGTAACTACAACTATCGGGTTTATGGCCCGGGGTAACTACCCGATTAACTCAGTTTATTGGCGTAATTCTAGAGGTCCTTAGACGCATCTGATCTGAGATTCTTAGATACACTTTAGCCATTCCAACTATTATAAATGCGAAATTGAGTTTGTTTGTTATCTCTTCACGCTTTATCTACTGAACCAATCTTCCTGAAATTTCGCACACAATTAGTTAAAAGTACTGAGAAGGACATAGGTACCTTTCATCCCGGGAATAACACTGTTACAGTGGGAAATTCACGCGAGCGTAGCCGAGGGCAAAAACTAGTAGATAATAAAATCTAAAACAATATTACCTACCTAGTTTTTTACCCCTTCCGTTTAAGGGTGGAATTTAAAAATTCATTTTTTGTGCTAAGTTATGAAGAACCTGTCTGCAAAATTTCAAGTTTTTAGCGGTCTCGTCTCTACTTTGATATATCAATTAGCGTCTTCGTCGTCAAAAATGTAACCGATCTCATGTAGAGCCAAGCTTCTAACTCTACGCGCCCTAACTCTAAAAGCCCTAACTTCACAAACTCTACACCTTAGTTAAAATATGTGGTTGTATTTTTGACTAAGGTGCAGGTTTTTAAAGTTGCTTGTACAGGGGCACCCTCTACAAGCCTTAACTTTAAAAAACAGAGCGAGTAATGGTCTCCTCTTGTTTTGATGGGATTATATATCTTTTTGTGTTAGAGTAGTGACCTAGAGAGACCACGAGGGGAAGGGGACATCCAGCAGAAAGATAGGTGGACGATATCAGGAGGCATGTCGGTCACACTGGATGAGGAAGGCTAGATACAGGAAGTCATGGACAAGTATAAAGGAGGCCTATGTCCGAAGACGGACAAAACAAAGGCTGCAATGTTGATGATATATCTTTTTAATTTCTTCATACTTACATAAGGTCATTAAACATCAAGAAAGTCGAAGCCAAGTCTTAAGAGAATACAATTTGTTTAATAAATCAACGATGGGCGATGGTCGTCGAGCATTAAAAGATAAGATCTCAATTTACGAAGTTCGTTGCGCACTTGGAGGCGCTATCTCATTGGTTCCTTTTTACACAACTGCACATATAAAGAAGTGTGCATGAAATTTTCAGATTTTCATTCCACCATCACTTCTAAATGTAACCAATTTGGATCAATGATGAATTGTTACATTATTTCGTTATTCAGGAGACATTTTGTCCAACAGCTAAATTTTCGCAACAGTTTTGGATACTGAAACTGAGTAGAGTAAGTTACCGAAGAAATCTAAATAAAAAGTGACAATTGTTTTTTACTCTCCCATCCAAATTGGCAGATTGCACATCGGACTTAGCAACAGTACGGGTAGAGAAGAGTAGCAGTAGAGGGACGCTACTAATACTATTACATTGGTGTAGTTAGTAACGCTGTATTACCTACTTTTCAAATAAACTTTTTCTTTGATTCATTCATGCTCTACCGTACTACTTTACTTAGTGTAACTCTATGATAAGAGTTACATTTGCGATAAAAACAGAGACAGTGGGAGCCCAACTGTAGCCGACTAAATTAATTTAGGTCTTGGGACTGTTTGTCCGTCGGTTCTACCAGCTTACCACCGCGATAATTACGACATCGTTTTCGTAAGTATACCAAGGAGGTACTTAATGACTGTTTTTTCCAGGGGCAAGTTCTTTACATACATATAGTCGGGGCTGTGAATTTTCAGTTGTATGGAGGTGGTCACATTAAATCCTACGATGGTGATTTTTATAAACTACATAGATTATGATATTACAACTGCAAATTTAAGTGTAAAAAAAAAATCACCACCGCCGTTTTTTTTAAACGCTATTATAAGTCTCATATTGTTATAACTCTCAAACAAAAAATCCTACCAGGGTGATTTTTTGTTACATGTTTCCTTACGAATAATAAAAGCTTATTATTACGCCTTTTAGGGGTAGGCAGAGATTAGCAATTTCCACTTGCTACAATTCTTACAGATCTCTCTTGCTTCCTATATAGTCATTACTCTCTTCATGCATGCTCGCCATGGTAAATGGTTCCTTCCTCGGATTTGATGAAAATTTCTTCTAATCTGTATGTACTATTAAGGAGACAGGCAGGCAGGCATATTTCGAAAACCTTATTGCCTAACTTTAAAGATTCATCTTGTACATTCTGACTGCATTTTTGCCCCGTTAAAAAAATTCTTCTTTTGTAAGTACACAAAAAATAAGTATTTTTTAACAGTATATTAAAATGTGAACATTTGAGCTTGTGCAAACTTCTTGATAGTCCCTATAGAAAAGATAAATTGAATACTTTTCTATTCATCTAAGAGAAAATGGGAAAAGTGGTTATGGTGAGAACTGAAAACTCACTTCAAAAAGACAAACTGCCGATACCCAAGAAAAGTCCCCAAAAATTATGAGTTTTGAAAATATATGCCAACTGTAAGAGAAAGCTCTTTTATTTCTTATGTCTTTGACGACTTCCGTAGCGCAGTGGTAAAGACCTTGCCTCTGAACCAGGGGGTCCCGTGGATCTTGGATGTTTATCTATATATGTATTTGTTATAAAATATAGTATCGTTGAGTTAGTATCCCATACCATAACACAAGTCTTGAACTTACTTTGGGGCTAGCTCAATCTGTGTGATTTGTCCGTATATATTTATTTATTTCATAACTTCCACAACTTAATTTATTTCTTTTTAAAATTTTGACAAACGCCATGTTTTTTTTTTGAGAAAAACAAAAGCGGGAACTGATTGTCCCACAACTTATCTCAAATGTTGTTTTTAATTCCACCTCCATTAATTCATCTCAATAAAACAAGGCTACGAATATTACGGAGCCTTTATCTCGGCGAGATCGCGGCATTGTGATGCTGTATTTGCATAATTTCGCTTCATTAAAGCAGAAATGATTAATAACGGGATTTCTGGGCCTTCGTCCGATGTACGGTGACCACGATTCGTGGTCTATTTGAGGAAAATTAAGACTTCGTACTAATATTTCAAACGCAAAGTTGTAAAAGGATAGTAGTTCTTCTTTTGGAAAAATCTACTTAAATACTAAAGGTCTGTACGTTTTGCTAAAATCAAAATTCTTTTAGAAAGTAATACAGATTTTAATAAATTTGGTACCCAGGCTGAGTGAAACGTAGCAAAGCTGATAGATATCGGGATAATCAGTATAATTATCACGGAAGGTAATATGATTACAAATATCATAAAAGTTCGGATGTGAGTTTGTAAGTTTGTTACTCAATTACGAAAAATCTACTCGACGGATTTTGATGAAATTAGGTAATTTTTATCCCGAAATTTCCACGTAGATAATATAGATATATCAATTGTAAAGAGCTCCTCTCTTTACAATTGATAACTTAAATACCTGAATCCCTGTTACACAAGTTTTTACTTAGCACAGGGCTTCAGGTACTTGTAATTTGTAACTTTTCTTGGTAATAAATGATTATAAATGTTATGAGTTATACGGGTTATACCTAAATTTCTTGGTGTTAGGATATTCTTCTTAACGTGGTCACCCCAGCAATAGACGTAACAATTGGGAGATTTTAACAAAATATTATCTCCGGAATTTCTATTCGTATATTAGAAAATTAAACGAGTACCTATTGAGGAGCAACGCTTTGAATATTCAGAGGGAATAAATTTAGGGTGCGGGGTGGGGGGTGCAAGGAATTCGGGTGTCTTGTCTTTGGGATACAATGTGGAAATCATAAATATATTATGCCAACATGAAGTATGTTTGTAAGATGGTATGGATGGTGATGGGTTTGGTGATGGTTTCTTGTCTGTAAATGGTGCAATAAAGTGTTGATCTATCTATCTATCTATACCTATAGCATCTTTTCGTCAGAGGTAGATGAGAGTAACTAACCTAAAGGCCCCGCCAGCAAGGCGTAGAAAATAAGTAAATTGTTATTGTAAACGTTTATTGATTTTATACATCCAATAAGAATTGGTATCTTTGTTTCTTGTTAACTACACTCATGGAAGTAATAGGTAAGTAAATCCTATACCTACCTAAAGTGGCCGCCAGGAAGGCGTAGAAAATAAGATCATTATGTACTGTATTATTAAAGAATTCATTATAATAAACATGTGTTTATTCATCCAATAGTTTTTGAGTGATCGAGGCAGACAAAAAGTCTAAATCAAATCATTTATTGCTTCTTTAATGTACAAACAAAAACATTTTTTGCTTCTATTAGCCCTATACATGAAAAATCTCCTATATACAGAACCAGTACAGTTTTGTTACATGTGTAATTAGTACATAGATGTATGACGTTTCTTAATTAACATAGATGTAATGAAGAAACGCCATAGCCCTATTGTTCCTGTGCACAGTCATATTTATTCTGTGGTACAGTGAAGTCAGTAATGTCCACTGTCGGTCAAGTTCAGCGATGATGGCGGGATTATCATCTTAGATATAATCTGCAGTAATCTCTCGTCTGTTTGCAGGATATATTAACGTCAATTTTGCTTAGACTATGTACTGACATAAAACTGAGATAGGGGAATTTAAATATACTTAGATGCTTCTGGTTTTATGTTGCTGCGCCCCGAGGCTTTGCTTCCATGGAAATTACAGGAGAAAAAGTGCCATATCCAACTACCTAATATTATTTATGCGAAAAATTGGATGTGAGTTTGTATCAAGATGAAACCTGCGCCATTTTTAAGTTAGATTTTCAGCAATATAACTGTAAAACCGCATCTCTACAAACATACAGACAGACAAAAATCTAAAAAAACATTTCGTCTTCAATTTGCCGCTCTATTTGGATGTATCCATACATCCTCATGTTTGTTCCTCAATCAGACAAAATCTACTGGTCGGATTTCGATGAAATTTGGTATACGGGTAGAAAAATACCGGGAATAGCACATATGCTACTTTTAAACCGAAATTCCCACGGGAGCGAAGCCCCGGGGCGCGGCTAGCATGTTTATGTAAGTTATATCCGACTCGTGTAAGTACTTTTATTAAAATCCATTCAGAAGCGTGATTAAGAACCAAACATTGATGGATACATCCAAATAGGGCTAATTGAAGACTAAATTATTTTTTTTATATGTTTTGTCTGTCTGTATGTTTGTAAAAATTTGATGCGGGTTTCACAGTAATATTGCTGAAAGTATAACTTAAAAACAGGCACAGGTATATCTTGATACTCCGCAAACTGAGAGAATATCTAAATTCTATTATGTATTGGTTAAAAGTAAGATACTATGTACGAAACTGTTTGTATAGTCCATTAGTTTTAGGTGTTCGCCTTACTTGATGAATTGGAATACCAGCTGAATAAATATACTTTGTTGTTTTAAGTTTGGTTAGGATATTGTTGATTGAATTACCTGATTGTGCGCAAGAAAGAAAGATTTTGGCCACCATTTGACGTCGTTATATACAAGCAGCATTACATCAGGCGATATAAAATGACACCAATTTAGACTGGTCGATTGACTTTAAAAACCACTTGATAATAAAAAGGAGCTCGATGTTTACACCGATCATTATCAATTCTGCCTTGGAATATTTTTAACAATCTTACTTCTTAACCAATATTATAAATGAGAAAGTTTGGATGTGAGTTTGTGCGAATAATACGAGTTTGTGAGGATGTTTATTATTCAATCACGCAAAATGTACTGTACGGATTTCGATGAAATTCGGTACACGGGTACAAAAATACCGGGAATAGCATATAGGGTACTTGTTATCCCGAAATTCCCACGGGAGCGAAGCCCCAGGGTGCAGCTAGTCAGAATTAAGGGTGTTAACGTTTTTCCATGTTTTTGGACTTTCTTGGTAATGATAAAGTAGGGGATTTTTGTACTACTAAGTAATAAGTAGAACAGGCACGCGGCCCACCTAATGGAGTCTGGTTTGCCAATATACCTTCTCCATTTCACATACCTACCTACTGTTTGATGAAATCATCAACTAGTGTCCGAAGCAGTATTCCTCAAGTTGTTTTCCTTCACTAGATCAGTGCTGATTAAAACACATAGGTGCTTAACTAATGTTGGTCCACAAACTCTCGGGATGAGTAGAATCGAACCTACCTGGCTTTTGCGTCTTCACCACTAAACCATTATGTACAGTCAAGAGTCAAAAGTGCAGTCAGAATGTACAAGGCATTATGATCAATAAGGCTAGGCAATAAGGTCTTCGAGGTATGACTGCACTTACGACGCTTAACTGTACCACCCACCACCACCTTCAGCTATAGAATAACATACAATTTACGAAGATATATTTATGCAGGCGCTGCGGGTAGACCGGGTAGACCCTTTCATATGTATATCTATTGAAATAGCCTACACAAAGGGCGCACTATCCGACAGGGGCGCCCTAACGAAGGGTGCTGGCCTACGATTATATCCATCATTATTGTCCGTAAATGCCTTATTTTTGGTAGGACATCTGCGACGCTCAATTAATTTCGAATCTTGATTTGGAAATCAGTTCTGTAGTAAAACGAAGAATGAACGAAACGAAGAACGATACTCTTTTGTTACCAAAAGAGTATCGTGCTTCGTTTTTTGAGTAGACTCTTTTCGTTTGACGCAAGATCATAAAGATTTTAGAGAATATATTGTATAGAATATGTTTTAGTATATTATAAATATTTGTTTATGGAGCACACTGAAATAAACAACATAGGAAGTTTTATCATGATTTATTTCGTAGATTAATATTTAACAATAGTTTGTTAAACGTCTATTATTCTTAGGATACAAATAGATACTTTATACTTTTGGTATTACAATTTAAATCATGCCTAACATAAAAAATATGTAAGTAAAAATTCTTATTAGTTTCAAATGAAAATCAACCTAATATTGGATCTTGTCAAAACAGTTTTTTCAAAAATTAAAATATCTTGATGATAAGATTACTTACCCATAGATTTGAAAATTGCTATATTTTTACAAAAAACATGTATTTGAATACAATGAAAATATAATATACCTACAGTCCATTTATTCATAATTGTCCTACTATGTAAACAATCTTACCATGTCTTTTATGATTTTACAACAATATAAATTAAAATAGACTCTTTAGGAAATTACTTTTGTCTTTAATAAATGATTTGGTTTGAACTAATATTTGATTTATTTTTAACAAAATTCTACAAAAAGATTGTTTACATAATAGGACAATTATAAATAAATGGACCATAGTCATTTTGGTGGTAATATTTTATATAGGTACCAGCACATCAACCTTTCCAAACTGATAGCAAAAAATTTGACAGAGGTCCAATGTAGAGTAACTTTTAGGCTTTTGAGTATAAAATACATACAAATATATATACCTAAAAATCTTGTATAATTTTTTTATTATTATTAAGCTAATAGGCAACTGCTGGGCAAAGGCCTCTCCTTTGTTTCTCCAACTTCTGGAAAAACAATCACATGTAATAATAATGTTGTCTTTTGTCAAACAAAACTATAATTAAACCTGTAATCAAGGAGTTATAGGTAATATAACAATTGTTTAACAATAGACGCAATGCCCTTTGTGACTTCTTTGTGAATTATTTTAGTCAGACATTTTATAAAAACAAAATATTTACACATATACATATATTTCGGTTTTGATAATATCTTAAATACATATTAGATAGAAGTAGGACACAGCTGGACATTAGCTATGGACTTATGGATGATATATCTACCTATTAGAACTTCAGAGATAAGTACTTTTTATTCACAATTTTAAGAATTAAGTATTACATAATTGAGTTACAAATCAAAAATACTTTGTATTTTTATTGAAAATTCAATTCGATATCTATGATCATATGAGTTCTGTTGACATAAAATATCTAAATCTTGGCGTAAATTGTATAATTAAATTAAAATAGATAAACACCAAGATTAGATAACTATAACATATAGGTAGGTAGTCAGAGAGATAAATATAGATAAATTTCTAGATATCTAGCTTGGTTTTTGAAAATATACCTAACTTAATGTTTGCTTGTTTCTAGCCTAGGGTACCTATTGCTGAGATATGCTGAAATGTTATAAATGAAAAAGATATATTATTTATAGGTATAGATAGATCAACACGTTATTGCACCATTTACAGAAAAAACATACAAAGTAGAGACAAAAGTAAATACAAAAATAATAATAAAAATATTAGGGGCTGAATAAAATAAATAAGTAGCTACACAGGAAGTTATATTAAGGCCAGATGATAAGTTATGTTATTTAGAAGTTTAGAAAACCTACGAAAATCTATCTATTTAAAAATTCCTCAATAAAGTTGTCAAAATCTAGGCTTCCCTCCATATGTCTATAATTTCGAAACATAGAAGGCAGGACCTAGGTTTTTTTACTTACAGGAACTATAATATAAGCACTTCCCGTCGGCACTTTTCCGTCGGCAAACGTCATCATCAACAGCAGACTTAATGATTTTAAGAAACACAATAAATAAACCGAGACCTTACGCATTACACTCATTAACCATAGACTAAATTAATTAAACACTAGCACGTGAAAAAATGATGCGAGTACGCGATGCCGGCGGAGCGCGCTTTAACCTCGCCGCCATATTGAATATCGCCCCGCCTCGACGCCCATTGGCCCGCACCGCAGGGCGTGGCTTCCTCCTAAATGTTGCCAGCTTTTTGAATAAATAATTTCAGTAATTTAAGTAATGAAGGCAATTATGGCGTTGTTTAGCTAAGTTCGCGCTCGGCGAGAACTTTATATTTATACCGCTCTCTTTATGTACGCCGGCGGTTAATACGCCCGATCTGTTTACGTTGCGAGCGCCGGCTTTTATTTATTGCTGTGACTCGCTGCACGGCGCGCGATTTAAACTGCAATTATTTTGTGCTATAAGGAAAACATATTGCACCGTTTAAATTGTTCCGAATAATAAAATACTGAAGATGGCACTTAGACACTACATGACATATGGGGTTGGAGTTACGTTTTATTATGTCGGCTTAGAAATGTTTTTACTTTATGTTAATTTTATAGTATACCTAAATGACCAAAGTAATACTTCATTCATAACGGATAATGGTTATAAAAAAATGTATATCATCACAATCGAAACAACCTTGTTAAAACAGTATTATTTCAATAAGCAATAAATATGGGGCGTAATCGTAAATATCACGTCACGAGAGTCCGGCCAAGACCAACTGTCCACAAGGCTGAAGCAAACAGTGACGTCACGAAGCGTCATCGAGCCGATAAAAAGTCGATTTTATTCGCACAAGTTCGCCCAGCTGACTGCATCCCCCGCTCCGCGCACGCACTGAAATTTTACAACGGCGAGATTTCAGCGCGATGGGGACGGACTATGCGGCAGTTGGTATGTGTGAGAGAGATGGATATATGTGTGTAGGGTCGGCGTTAAGGCGCGGTGGGCGGGCGGCCGCCGGATGATGTATAGAGTGGTGGAGTTAGGTTCAAATTGCTCCGGGAAGTGGCCGAGATTAGAGCCAGCGCGGGCCGCACCGCGCCGCGATCGTAAGCCCACTTAAGACTGTTTTTAATACTAGTATTTTTTACGCGATCCCGACAGGATTTAGCGGATAAGCGACGTCGTCGCGATCGTGCGCTTTGATTTATCGGTTTTGGATTCGGATTTGGTTTGTTTTCTGGTGTTTACGTTAGTGGGTGACGGCCGGTGGCGAGTGGACGTAATCCCGCGGCTTGTACCAGATTATGACGGATATCATCGGATTTGGTGCTCGTATACTGTGAAAATCACCGTTCCGAGGAATCAACGACACCGGCTAAACACAGCATACAGTCTGCCTAATTAATTTTGTGCTGTGAGTATCTGGGACTTCCCAATCTATGTCAAAGTTATACACTTTACCTTTTGGGAAAACCGTATGAGGAATATATTTACAAGAGTAGCATCGAATGTTCAATCAGAAGTCATGTTTACTTAGTTATACTTATTGAAAATAATTTGATAGGTACCTGTATTCTAACTATAGATTTAGTAATTTGTAACGACTAGCAAACACACGAAAGCATAAACCCATTTTAGACAACAAAAAGAAATACTTCAACTAAAAAAATATTTGGCATATCTATCTACTACAAATATACATGCAGGTAGATATGTGCTATATCTTTATATTGTAAGCAAGTGAATGTGGAGGATAATCTACATAGATATGGATTTATCTCTGATTGTGTAGGTACTTCTTGAAGCGTATTATCTCTTATTTTACGTGTCCATCTAGATAGATAGGTAGTTGCAACAAAGTCAAATCGATATGTGTGCGGTTTAGCACGTAATATTTATATTAAACCAACTGTGCCCCGGGGCTTTGCCCCCGTGGGAATTTTGGGATAAAAAGTACCCTATGTGCCATTCCCGGATTTTTTTTTACCTGTATACCAAATTTCATCTAAATCCGTCCAGTGAGTATTTTGCGTGATTGAGTAAGAAACATCCTCACAAACTCACCAAACTTTCGTATTTATAATATTAGTTTATAGGATTATTAGGTAACTTGACTATGTCTATTGACCAGTGGAAATGATAGATATAAAAATAATTGGTTATGATTTTACTAATTTATATGTAATAAATGATAAATTAATTTTAATTTTGAGTAATTAAGTAATAAAGCTGGCAACATTCAGCAAAAAGAAAAAATGACAATAAACATTTACATTTATGGTCGTCGTAGCGCTTCGTAGCATATACTACGACGCCTACGCATTCGTAGAGGTCCCGTAGCGTGGCGTAGCAAGTAATTACAATTTATGTTAATGTCGATTTCAGAATCGGTCTCATACAAAAAATTGCTCATATTCATGAGTAGAATTCTGCCAATGTTTTTGAATTAACCCTGTATACTACAGAAATCTAATTATCTAGAAATGTCATCTGCTGTATTTTATGCTGGTTTTGCCCGCGACTTCGTCTGCGCGTAATTTACTATCATACTAATATTATAAAGAGGAAGTCAGGAAGTGTTTGTAAATTTGTGAGTCCGTTTGTAGGGTAGAGTAATCTTTGGAATTACTGAACCGATTTAAAAAATTCTTTCACCAATAGAAAGCTACATTATGCCTGAGTGGCATAGGCTACAATTTATATACATACCTCCCGTGCAAAGCCGGGGCAGGCGCTAGTTGTTAATATTTTAGGTTCTAAGTGGCATATCAAGATACCACCAGATTTTAAGTTAGACCTTCAAAAATTTACAATTATGAAACTGCATCAAATTCCAGTCAGTAGTTTTTTGCTTGATTTTCTACATTTCCTGTGCATTTGATATAATAAAATGGACAAAAACAAATAAAATAAGCTAATGATATATGTATTTAAAAAAAAGCCATTTGTTAGCTACATGCAAGATTTTTTTTACTCATTCCATTTTCAATGAATGTACCTACCTCATTACCTCATTACTTTTACTAAATATAATCTAAAAATATTCGCAGACTGAGACAAAAAAGAAATATAATTGTTGTTATACACTCGCATATCTGTTTACCTAAAGAGCAAATAAAAAGGAAGATATTATGTTTATTCGTCTATCTGTGCATGTGAATAGATAACTATATTTGTCTCCAAGATAGGACAATGCGAAAGTTTATGATCAAAAACATCTATCAAGTTAGAATGTTTGCTTAGAGCATATAATCAACAGGAGAGGCCTCCTACAGGCATATTAAATGCCCTCTGCCAAATTTCATATGATCTGCTCATACTATTTGTCATTGTGTGCGTAGTTTTTTAAACTAGTGGTCGGCATTATCTTAAAAAAAAAAACCATTTATTTCACCAATATACCCATTTATTCTTCTAAGTACAAAATGTTACTTAATTAAATAAAAAATAAATAACAGATCGGCACCAAACTAGTACCTGTATCTTGGGACTAACTGTCAAAAAGGAACCACACTTTTTTTTAAGTCGCATTTGTAGTTGAAAATGTGACATATATTTAATAATGATTATTTTTCCTTGCGACTTAATTTAATTTATTTTGTTTCAACTGTAAATGGGTTAATTATTTACCTGAAATAAATGGATTTTATTTTGTTTTTATTTTATTAACTATGTGTGTGACTTAAGTATGGCACATACTAATGAGCGCGTTCATCACCGAAATTGGCAGACGTTATTGCATAAAAATTTGAGCTCGCATCGTCTCCTGTTGGTTAAATGCTCTAAGGATGTTTGTCACTCTTTCACACAAATAAGAGAAGTTATTTTGTTAGGTTTATTTAAAATATAGTTCCGCGTCATAAGTCACTCAGTACCTCAGTATCACAGATACCCTGGTACTCAGTACCATCTCTCTCTCTCAGCCGAAAGACGTCCACTGCTGGACAAAGGCCTCCCCCAAGGATTTCCATAACGACCGGTCCTGCGCTGCCCGCATCCATGCGCATCCCGCGACCTTCACCAGGTCGTCGGTCCACCGAGTGGGAGGCCAGCCAACACTACGTTTTCCGGTTCGTGGTCGCGACTCGAGAACTTTTCTGCCCCAACGGCTATTTGTTCTACGAGCTATGTGCCCCTCAGTACCATACAATAAAACAATTACTTACTTATTTTTCGGTCATCATCAATCAGGCAGTACCAGTGATGCCCTAGCATCGTACGATCCATACATTCGGCACTACACAGTCCCTATCTCCCGAATGATAATTTTATCACCATGTTAACTTGATAACCTGATAACCGTGACGTTGTTTGGGGCTACATTCGTCCCTTAGCAGACCCGTGTTAAAACGCTAAAACATACAAAATATCTCTCACTATAATACGTGTAACTTTTCCTGCTACATGTCAGTATCAAGTCATTGACAATGCCATAAAATTCGTTATCAGTAGATAGTGATACAAATAGATTGCTTCAAATATTTGTCGTGTCGGACATCAAAAACACATGTTTTACACGAGTAATGGGCGATACGATTTCGTTTTTGAGTGCAGTGTTGTTCTAAGCGGTGTCTTTAATGTTTCTACGTGATAAGGTATCATTTTGCAATGCTTAATAGTGTCCCTATTTCGAGTGGTAACATAGTTACATGGTATGAGAGGTACGCGACATTTTGCACTTAGAAGAAACGAGTATATCAACAAGGTATACTGTATTTTATTGCTTACCTATTTATTTTTGTAGCTATGTATCTCTTTGTGTAATATTTAGATTAGATTAGATTTGGCTGGCAGTCTATTGTTGTATAATAAACCATCTGCTTTGTTTTCGCATAGTTTTTGTCTTAAAATATGTTCATGTATAAAACTTTTTGATGTATCTAATTTTCTTTCAAATATCGTTTAAATCCCAATAAAGAGTTATTTTAATTTGATTGAAATCTATTTGCTACTTTAGCGCTGTGGAAATCTTTATTTTCTTTATTAAAACCTAAATGATTTTTCTACCTTTGAACGCATCATTTTACCTATATAATTTGTATTATGATTCGGAGGTCGTATTAATTTTGTCAAGTAGCTATTTCCTTTCTATTTCTAATTGCAAAGCCAATCGGCCTGAGGGTATCGATTTTAATGTTAAGTTGTAATAGTATAGTAGTGCTTTTAGCTACTGTCTACGAAAAATTAAGTTTTAGTTAAAGTACTAAGTACTATTGAAAACCCCATTGAAATACACGTACAAATTAAAAAAAAAACCGGAAAGGGAGTCAAATTTATCTTCCAAGATCTGGTTACAGACACACATGATTCTGATTTCTGATCATACGAGTATTTAAAACTTAATAATACTCGTAGCTTCTATTCACCTAAGCGTGACTTTAAATTCTCAAGACTCTTAGCTATGTCTATTGAAAGGGCTACGTGATACGATATCTGTGCCCGCCTGTGCTAGCAGCCACTCTTCAAAGGATGCTCAGATGCAGGTGAGAAGACTGGATCTTTAAAGACGTGTTTTGTTGTTGATATTATTGACTTTGTAATAATGTAAATAAATACAAGAAAACTGCCAGGAACTTTGCTTTAACAGACGAATTTAAATAGAATTTACAAATAAAATAATTAAATAGCAAACAGAGGATGATCGTCGTCGTTAGTAGGTGTTATAGTTGAGATGAATTCAAATTTCAATGAGCGATTTTCTGACAGCTAAATTAAGAAAAAAAATCTATACAAAAAAGTCTCAACAGATAGCGTTTTATGAAAGCCGAGTCGTAATAATGGCTGAACCTTTATGGTGCGCTTTTTCTTGTCAACTGGAGGTAGAAAAAAAATCACCTAACGGTTTGACAGTTGCACAAATCACAATATTGATACCTTTTAGTTTTTTTTTTTTAAGTTTATTTTTTAATGCCAATCCCGTGAATTTTTGCTTTTTGTATGGAACTTTTTCTCTCGCCTTTGCTTAAGCGCCATCTATGTAGTCATCTGGAACTATTTTTTTTTTATTTGGGTCTCGGAAAATACCTCATTATCATCGCACTGACATCTGTCAGTGCGCGTACGTTCAGAGTAAGGTAATATAGAAAATAAATATGTGCGTGAACAGTATCGATAAAAGGTGGCTTCTAAAAGCAGAAACAAAAGGACAAGAGTCGAATCGGCAGCGAAATCGGAATGAGATGGCGTTTTAATAGAGATCCACTTTCGCCAACTTAAAGCTTCGGGCTTAAAAAAGGCTTTGCATCGGTTTAAGCGGCTGAGAGCGGCTCAAGTCGATTGCTGGATGCGGATTCACTCAATTACTCATTGTTATTGTTTTGTTGACGTCCAGTTGAGTTTATTGTTATAATCAAATAAAGTTTTTTTTTAATTTAAAATAAAAATACATTCCCAATTAAATAGTTACTTTTGCTAATAATATTTTAGTTTAATAAATGAATAAAAATAAATAAAAAAAAGCCTTTATTGAATCCTTAGTAACAAATTAAAATTATAAATAATAAAAACAATAATAAAATCTAAAATTAAAATTAAATTCAAAGTAAATAAAAATTAAAATCAAAATTAACATTAAAATCAAAAATAAATCAATATTAAATCGAAATTAAAATTAAGTCTAAATTGATTTAAAAAATAAAATAAAATAAAAATCATAATTTAAAATCATATTGAATTTCCTAAGGACCTCTCTATAGAGTAAAGGCCTCCTCCAGTTTTCTCCACCTCTCCCTATCGTTTGCCTTTTCCATCCAGTCATTTCCGGCTATTTTTAGTAGTTCATCGAGCCAACTCTCCTTTGGTTTACCCTAATATATCTAATATTTTAGATTATGTAGCTCTAAAAAGAACGTGTCAATTTTAAAGGCCGATTTAACAATATCAATAATCAATAAATAATAATAATTTATTACATATATTTTTTTTTTAAATTAATGATGTGTCCTAAAAAATCGATAATAAAAATGAAAACCTAAAAAAGTGGTTATGGCAAATGCCCAAAACACTGGCAACATTTGTCACATCGGATAAAAAAACCGGCCAAGTGCGAGTCAAACTCGCGCACCGAGGGTTCCGTACACGCAAAGCATCTCTGATTATAGCTCTAACTAGTTTCTAAAACAAACTTAACTTTGCAGTTCTATCCCTAAGACTCATACTGATTCCAGCTTAAAAATAAGTTTGTAACACTTTTTTTTTAAACTTCCAAAAACATATTTAGAATTTTCAGATTTATTCCTGTATATTATAAGTACTGTTAGACCTTGCTTTGCTATATTTTATAATTTTAGGTCAGCGGGAAGGTACCCCATAGGTTTTGATTGCTGCCAGAAATCGCAAAATATGCGAAAATTCGCAACATTTACGGTAATATCTCCTAATCGCGTTGATGTATAATTTTGATTATTTTTTTGTTGATAGAGACTATGGATCCAAGATTCGATATTAATTTCAACTTGATACCTTTAAGCGTTCCTGAGAAAAAAAAGTTTGACAGACAGACGGACAACAAAGTGATCTTATAAGGGTTCCGTTTTTGCCTTTTGAGATACGGAACTCTAAAAATGTACTTAATCCACGGACGCTTTATACAGGGTGACTTTAAAATCATTGGCATCTTTTCTACTAGTTAAATAACTCATGATTCGACCGACTCAATCCGACCGGAAAAAATATCAGCTGCTCCATACATTTTGGGCATAGATTGATCAATACTTTATTGCACCATTTACAGAAAACATACAACGTAGTGACAAAAATAAATACATAAATAAATGAGTAACCTTTGGGTGGAAGGAAATATACGTGAAAAAATGTAGGGTGCAGTAAACATTAAGGAAGAAATAAATTAAAAATTAAAATTGATAAAATAAATATACACTATCATTCAAAACACAACCATGACAAGGAGAATAGGCATAAAAAATAAAATTAGAAGGAAGGATAAAGACGTGATTTTATGTATGTATAAAATTAGAGATTCAGTGAGACTTTACCTGCTCTCTGGAGGATGAATGACAAAGTTTGGGCCATGCGTATATCAGCTGGCAATGCATTCTACAAACGAGCAGCCTAAACAGTAAAGGAGTGGGAATAGAATTAACGGGGTAATGTAAAATAGTATATCACTTGCCTTTTTTGCATATCACCATTCTTCAGTACTCCACTTCTATCATTATTTCAGGATTTATTCTATTTGTAATCCAGATTATATCCTATCCGTATGGTACATTCCATAAAAATATGCGCAGCAGTTGACGCATGAGTAATAATTCATGTGTATCAACAAAACCTTCTTTACAATGTGAAAGTGATAAGATTATAATGATAAATAGGTTTTCCTGTTCAGTTTTTAATTGCTTCAGATTTTTAAAGAAAAAAAATTTATTAACAACATGAACTTTACAAATTACAATCCGCAACATGCTTCTTCAAAATGTACACAAAAATGTATCCGGTTTTATGTGTATTTATAGGAATTTATAAATAGTTAATAAATTATAATAAATATAATTTATAATAAATCTTAAGGCTGGATTACACCAACTTACTATAGCAGTAACAGTAACTTTAACTGAACTGAAATCCATTTAAAGTACCGGTTAGGAGTTGGGCAAAATATGAGTTGCACCAGTTGATAAAGAGTTTTAAATTCAAGGCTATCAATGTCAAAATCCTAGTTACTGTTATTTTGACACTACCTTCAATTTAATTTTTTAAATGACTTGTATCAAACAAAATAACCTTTATGTGCTTATGTGATTTAAAAACAAATAATGTCGTTGTGTGCAAATCTAATAAAATAATTATATTGTTTTACCTACCTACTTATCTATAACAAATATAGGTAAATTAATTTTCACTTCTCATGCTCTGAAAGTGCTTATTTGTGCAGGATATAGGCTGCACAAAATCGAATTTTGTGCACAAGGGCATTAACGTATCTACTCATAAATGTATCTATATTAAGGCAAAGAAAATGAGCCATACAGCCAAACACGAAAAAATGTTTATGGATAGAATTAGTTATTATATAATATTTACTTTTAATTTATTTGCCTTATGTGTTTTTTAAGAGATAAAAGATATTAAAATTTAAATTTAAGTACGGTATGTTATTTAATTAATTTAAGAATATTATTACAAAATTAATTTAATAGTAGGCTGTATAAGTCTGCAGCCCAAGCCTATCAATGTCGTAAGATTAACAAAAAATAAAGCGGCGGGAAACAGCTCTTGTTTTTTCGTGTGTTTATTAATTTCTTCAATTTGATTTATTTCCTCGCAATCGAAGTGAAAAGCAGAGTTTATAACTCGTCCACAAAACGATTTTTATCCTCGACATTACTATCAGCCCTCGCCTTCGGCTCGGGCTGCTAAAAGTCTCGGATAAAAATGATTCGTTTTGTGCACTTGTTGTAAAATCTACTATTATCTACAAGTACATAATATCTCAATGTCTACAATAACTTTTTTCATATTGCCAAAAGGTTTTAATAAACAGAATCACAATTTTGTTTTTTTTTTTATTTATTTATTTGGAAGACCAACAACTTAACCTAGCATGCATAATAAAAAAAAAAACGAACAGTCATTTAGAGGTAGAGGACACTCACACAAATCATACCTATATCCAAAACAATTATAATATATAGTTATGCTAATAATTTATACATAGGTACAGAGTGTGTACTTATGTATAAATTACTGTGTAAATATGTGTATAATCATAAAGTAAGAAAAAAATCATATAAAGTCCATTTATTCATAATTGTCCTATTATGTAAACAATCTTACCATGTCTTTTTATGATTTTACAACAATATAAATTAAAATAGACTTTTTTAGGAAATTACTTTCGTGGTTAATAAATGTTTTACTTTAGAATGTTTAGGTTTGAACTAATATTTAATTTATTTTCAACAAAATTCAAAAAAAGTACTGTGAAGATTGTTTACATAATAGGACAATTATGAATAAATGGAATATAGTGTTCTTGACTTTCTACATACAATACAACATTCTATATAGATATGTACTTAAAAAAAGTTATATACTTATTATTTTAGTTTAGTTTAAAAGACATAAATCACTATGAAAGTGCAGGATAGAAAATATAAAGTTAGGCATACAATAGACTATTACAGTCCATTCTACTGGAAAGTCGGAAAAGCGGCGACATTCGCGTTTCGATGCGCGCCATTCTTTTTTCTTTTTCTGTTGCATATTCAATTCCGTCGGCTGCCAGTATGTAAAAAAGGCAATCTAACCGATAAATCATTATCTATGCCTTCCTCCGATATTTTTTTAAAGCTGGCTATGCACTGACGTGTCTATTTGAATTATGAAAGCAGTAAAGGTATATATCTCATCGCAGCGTTTTTTATGACGCTTACTTTTTTATCGCTCAAACAAAGTCCTGTGTATCGCTGTAAATCATGTTAAAAATTGATTTATTATTAGTCAGTTTGGTTGGCTGCACTTTGCTCATGATTTTTAAAAATATTCTATGTAATAAGCTAAATAGATATAAATTGCAGATAGAACATTGTCTTCGCTAAAAGGATTTGCGCACATACAATAAATAAAATAAAATTGTGTATCTTACTAGCGGTGGAGGTGTAGTGGTAAAGACGCTGAGAGTTCCCAGGTTCGAATTCTAATGCCTCATGAGTTCGTAGACAAATCTGACTCATGCACTGAAAGAAAATACCAACATGACAAAACATTTTGAGTTTGTATCATCGTCTACGAGACGAGATATTCCAGGGCTCCGCTCTCGTGAAAATTTCGGGATAAAAAGTATATCCTTTCTACCCTTGTAACAAAAATTGAAATCAAACGCATTCAAACATCTATTCTCACAGACTTTCACTTTTTCTTTATTTTTTTTTATTAGTCTATACTGTCCCACTGCTGGGCAAAGGCCTCCCCTCAGGTTCGCCATTCCTGTCTATTCAGTGCATTAGCCCTCCACTCTCTATCAGTCGCGTCCAGATCATCCGTCCATCTCGTTCTGGTGCGGCCCCTTTTCCACATTTATTTAATTTGTATTAGGAAGACTCACAGCATAGACCAGTAAGAATATAGAAGTATACAAAAGAAATCCAATTACAAGTCTCCACAACAGGTAGAAAACAAAAAAAAAATCTAAGCAAACAGAATGTCACTGAAATATGAAAATATTATAAATAATATTAGTAGGATTAGTAGAAAGTTGAAGTATACATTTAGATAGAGTTATACAATAGATTGCCCAAGACCGCGAGAAGTGGCATAAGATGAAGGAGGCCTACACCCATAGGGTTGAAAAGGTCTGAAGAGAGATAGAGAGAAGTATACAGCATTAATATAGAATACATTGTTCCAGAATGCCCCACGCGTGAACCTCTCGCCCGCCCGTCGCCACCGCGACCTTCCACCAGTCCCCACCAAGCATCACCATTCACCTCCGAGTGTACAAGGAAGCGCTGGCGGCCGGCATGGAGCCGCTAAGCGAGAACGGCCTCTGTCTATCAGAGCTGGACCTCCACGGAGGCCATCTACACGAGTCGGTGGCGGCATCTGTCGGCTCCGCCATTTCCAGTCTAATGGCGCCGCTGCACCATGAACCGCAGCACACGCCATTACATCATGCACCGCCATTGCACCATGAGCCACTAGAAAAACTTAAATGTAAGTATTTTTTTTTCATGACTTGGTAAAAGTAGATCTTTTAGAACGGAAGGCTTGATTTTCCTTGAAGACTTGCTAAAACTAAAATCCTAAGGTACTCAAAAAGAGTCCAGGATCTGAAATTATTTATTTATACGTGGCGTCGTCATATGGAACTATTCTTTTCATACTTATGCTTGTCGTGGTTGTACCCGCATAAACTGTACGTCAAAACTTTTATCATGAACCACCCCGTCAATGGTGAGTACGGCTTCTGTCTATCAGAGCTGGACCTCCACGGAGGCCATCTGCACGAGTCGGTGGCCGCTTCTGTTGGCTCCGCCATCTCCAGTCTAATGGTGCCGTTGCACCATGAACCGCAGCATGCGCCATTACATCACCCACCGCCATTGCACCATGAGCCACTAGAAAAACTTAAATGTAAGTATATTTTTTATAACCTGTTTTTTTTTTAAACTTAGGTCAGCAAACGATCAAGCGGGTCACCTGATTGAAAGCGACCACAGCTGCCCATGGACAACTGCAACACCAGGGGTATCACAAAGTGTTGCTGGCCTTTCAAGAAGACGTAGACTCGTTTTTTGAAGGTTTGGTGAAAGTAGTAGCACCTTATGGAATGGAAGGCCCAGGTAGACTCGCTTTTGCGTCCTTTTCATGACCTGATGGAAACCGTAGTAGCATTTTATGGAACTGGCCCAGTTTTTTTGAGTATTCATCTTTATTTTTCTTCTAAGCGGCAAACCCATCACGTGGGTGACGTGGTGGTCACGTGGACTAACATCCTAATGTACTTATAAAGGAAGTCCAAGATCTTAAATTCTTTAATGTAAGCCTTTGCACCGCGTAACGCTGGAACTGGAAAAACTCAAATGTAAGTGTTTTTTTCATGAGTAGGCCTCTAACCCATGATACACCTGGGAAGATGGTGCCGGATCTTCTGAACTTTGCTTCTTCTTTTGGATACGTTTTAATGCTGGTAAGTTACCTTAACACATAAGTAGGTTTGAATACTCTTTCTTCTTATTTGTTTCTTGAATATAATTGAGGCTGAATATTATTGAGAAAGCTCCCGTCTCCTGAGATGTTGTTTTGGGTTGGTTTAAAGATCATCATCATCATCATCATATTCCTTACCTTATCCCGTCATCTGGGGTCGGCGCAATATGTCTTATCCTTCCACACGTCTCTGTTTCCCGTCATACCAACATCCACTCCCAACCCCTTCATATCGTCCCTCACACAGTCCAACCATCTCTTCTTTGGTCTCCCTCTTCCCCTGTAGCCCTCCACCTTCTTATTTAATGTCTTCTTAACTAGATGTTCGTCTTCTCTCCTCATAACATGACCAAACCATGTCAATCTGTTACTTCTTACCTTTTCATTGATAGGAGCAACCTTCAAACTTCCTCTAACATATACATTTCTTATCCTATCCATCCGTGTTACCCCGCTCATCCAACGCAACATTCTCATTTCCGCAGAATGAAGCCTCTTCTCCTCTTTAACTTTAGTCGCCCAACACTCCGAACCGTACAATATCACCGGCCTCACGACCGCCTTATAAATCTTCCCCTTCAGTTTCATCGGCAGTTTATGGTCACATATTGTGCTAGTTATTTCCTTCCATTTCTGCCATCCTGAGTTGATTCGACGCTTGACCTCCTTGTCTACTTCTCCATCGTTCTGAAGTAAAGAGCCCAAATATTTAAACTCAGAGCAAACAGGTATTATACAATCATCCATAGAAAGAGCTACTCTATTTGAAACGCCGCCGAAATCACAGAACAGGTACTCCGTTTTGGTTCTGCTGATTTTCAAGCCTACTGTTTCTAAAGTTTGCTGCCACATATTTAGTTTGCTCTGCAAAGAGATAAAGATATATTTATTTGCCAAAACATTGTGATACATAAATATGCTTACGTGTTACAGAGCAGCAATGTTCAACCGTTGAATCGGTGGTGTGCAAATTTCTAAGTCTGATGGCTTGCCGCAAATAATTTAAACATCCTATTAGGTTGGTTACTCCGCCAAAATATTAAGACAAAGTACCGTATATAGGTGGATCATAGACATTGAACTTAGATCAGCCACATTTTATAAAATGGCTACTGTAACGTTAATTTACAAAGACAAATAGACAAGTAATTCAGTTCATATATAGTGCCAGAAAAACAATAAAAATGTGTCGTTTCCAATACCGAACGTCCAATCATTTGCTCGCTTTTTTAATAAAACAAACAGATCGACCCTCTGCGACAGGCTTCTGTTTTATATTGGCAAATAAATCCATTTTAAACTCGCTCGCGAATAAAATCAACGCGACTTTTGCCCGACGATTCGTGTACGATGGAGTCAGGGAAGTAAACGAATAGAGTAGACTTGACCGTGTGACGACTGTTTCATGGGTTTCTTTCGGCATTTCTTTGCAGCAGTGGTCGTTCCGAAATGTTAGTAGTTTGTAGCTTTGAGACTTATCATATACCTACTATGATTATATAATTCATTATCGACTTGAAAAAGTGTCTAGTTTCAATAAAGAATTTTTGACTTTGCGAGTCTAGCTTAGTGACAGCATCCGAAAACTGATAAAAAATATCTTCTTTCATTTAGTCTGCGTGTGTCAAATACTTCCTCATACATTTTAACTTTTTGTGATTTATCTATTTGAGAATGAAACTTAAGTGTTTGCGTATTTTTGAACAACTCTTGATGTTATGTTTACTGTAATTTTACAAAAAAAGTATTGTGACAAGAAAAACATTTTTATGATTATAAAATGTACTGGCAAAAAAGTAATTTCTTCTGTCAGTTCGATCCAGAACCTTGGGCTACTTTTCTCTCTCTCTTTTACATTATATCTCACTCTATAACATTTTATCAAGGAAGTACTGAGTATTTATTTGTTTATCTGTGACTTTCTGGTTTAATAATACAATTTGTTCGGTTTTGTTTATTTTTCCGGTTTATATTTC